>WEIV01023030.1:121134-132746 GCA_013390005.1 Calyptomena viridis | reverse complement strand
TGCCACGTCGGCGGGGGCGGCCCCTCCTTCGCCCCCCCGGGCTGGGGCAGCAGCCCGGCCCCGGCGGTTTCCATCGTGGGCCGGGCTTGGCGCAGCCTTAACCTTGACCTCCCCACTCCCCCCTCCCCCGTGTCTGTGGTCGTGGCACTGGGCTCCGGCTCTGTGGAGTCCACATGCCCCTCAGAGGGGTGGGGACCCTCCCCGGAAAGCCCTGTGGGCTTCAGCAAATACCAGAGGTGGGACGGTGGCTGTGGGAGCCAAGGTACGAACTGCAGGGTGGCAGAGTGGGTGTCCGAGTCCTGCGTGTGAAGGTGGGTGCAGGCCACACGTGTGCACCCACGGCTGCATGTGCAGACCCTGTACCCACCCCTCCGTGCACCCCAACAGCTCTGTTGGGGGGACCGATGTGGCTCCATGGACTTCTATCACACACGGGTCTGTCTGGGTGGTAGCAGAAAGCTCTGGGATGCAGCAGGAGCACGGGGGAGCTGGAGCAGGACGAAGCTTCTCGACAACCTCTTCTATCTCCTCAGGGCATCTGGAGCGAGGAGCCACAGCCACTGGTGCAGGAGAAGCTGCTGTTCCAGCCCCTCAGGTGGGCTCCAGCCCAGGGGCCAAGGTCCAAGTGTGACAGGGCAGTGCCCCAGGCCACTGTGGGGCTGAGCGTGGATCCTCTCAGGGCCGCACTCGTGCGTGCCTTGCACAGACAGGTTCCCCTGCAGTTTGTGCACGTGGAGGACACGGGCAGGCGAGAGCATGTGCACACACGTGTTAGTGCTTGTGCCCTCGGGCACATCTGTGTGTGTGTTTGCACCGAGCCCCCCGGGGCCGCGCTGACAGGGTGGGTGGGTGCTCGGGGCCGTGCTCACGCCGGGGGTTGCCCTCACATGCAGCCGTGTGCGCATCGTGGCCTCCGCACGCCGGGCCCGGGTGCCTGGCGCTGCCGGGATGACTCACGGGCTTGCAGAGGAAGCTGTGACTCAGTCCTGGATTCCTGCCGTTCCCCACCCCCCTGGCCGCTCTCCGGCCATCGCGGCCACGTGGAGCCCGTGGGACCTGCGGCCGTCATGGCAGGACACGGCGGGTGCCGGGGGTTCCCGTGGGGCTGTTGGGAGCCGTGCTGGGGGCACACGCCCCTTCCCTGGGCTGTGGGGAACGTGGGGTCCCGGAGTGGCCATGGGGCCCCCGGTGCCTTCAGATGCAGGGAGGAGGCAGCTCCAGGCACTCGGGGTGACACCGCACACACCCCGACTCCTGCCCCAGCTGGGCGTGGGGTTCTGGTTTGGACACGTTTCCTGGGGGGTCTTGGGTGGCTCCAGCTGTGCCACCCCTGGGCAGCGGTGCCAGGCACTGCCCCAAGCTGCCACCCAGGGTACTCCTCTCTGCACGGGGGTCTGGGGCTGATCCACCTGCCCTGGGTTTGCTGTGGGTTGAGGTGCAGCAGCAGCTCCACCTGCCCCTGGCGCTCGGCCACCGCTGGCACCAGGCTCTGCAGCTGCTCTGGCTGCTGGCCCACTGCTGGGTGGGGGTCCAGGGTGCCACGGGCAGAACCAGGGACCAGGGCAGGGGACAGGTGGCTGCAGAGGGCAGCAGTCTGCAGAGCTGTGCAGTGCTCGGGGTACTGAGCCAGGGGCCAGCAGTGCCTCAGGCACCGTGTCGGGGGTCAGCAGAGCCATGCAGTGCCCGGGGTGCTGTGCTGGCAGTGCCATGCAGTGCCCAAGGTGTGGTACCATGGCACGGGCAGCCTCTGTGAGTCACAGCAAGGTGCAGTGGCTGCCCCCTCCCCGCTCACCCGTTCCCAGGCCCTGCTCACCAGATTCACTTTCACAATGACTGGTGCAGCCACCATGGCTCTGCTGAGCTCACCCTGGCCCACACTGCCCACGCTGCCCTTGGCCTCTTGCCCCACATCACCCTCCATGACCTGGCCGCTGGCCTCGGCCAAGCCTCCTAACCCTGGCCCTCGCCAGCTCCTGCCCCAGGTGCTGCCAACCACGGGGGTGTTTGCCCTCCTGAGCCGACCCTGTGTGTCCCTGTGGGGCTGCATCCCCTGTGCAGGGCCAGGGTCCAGGGGGTGGCAACAGGGGGTCATGGCCAGCAGTGAGTCAGTGCAGGCAGGTGGGGACTGAGGACGGGGACACCGTGATCGGGGACACTGTGATCGGGGAATGACTCATGTGTTAAACAAACAAACAGGCAAGTCCCTGTGAAGCTGTGCTGGCGGCTTCCTCCTCGCCCCTGCACCAGGGAGCCGCCAGCACACCCCGGTCCCGGAGCCCCCTCAGCAGAGCTGCCACCACACACGGTGTCACAGGCACACATTGCACAGGGCAACCCTGTTCTTCAGCCAGCAGGATGGGCCCGGGGGTCCTGGATGCAGGGCAGGTGGTTCCACGGACCCCCAAACACCTGCCTTTTGCCCTTGCTGCAGGAGCTGCAGTGACCAGAGCTGGGCAGGCACCTGGCTCTGGCAGCCGGGGATTTCCCAGGTCCAGGCTCACCTGGGCTGGGGCCTCTCCCTGGGCCAGCAGGTGTAAAACCCAACCGCAGGTAACTGCCTGGCCCATGGCATGGCCAGCCTGCCTGGGCACCCTGCGGCTCGGCCGTGTGCCTGCCAGACTGGGAGCGAGCTGGGAGGTGGCAGCCAACTGCCCAGTTCTAGCTCATCCTGGTCCTGCAGCCCCTGACCTGCAGGTCCCATCGCTGAGCTGATTTTGTCTGTTCTGTGCTTCCCCCAGGCCCTGCTGCACTGGGGGCCTGTGAGTGGTGCTGTGCCCTGGCACGGGGTCCATCGTCCCAACCCTCGGGTTGTGCCGTCACCACCAGCGAGTCCAAGCGTGACCTGCGGCCTCGTGCACACACGCACCCAGAACGTCAGGAATGTTTTGTGGCGAGGCTGGAAAACGGTCAGTCGCTTACTGGATTTTTTTCCACCCTTTCTGCTGTGGGTTTGGCCGGGGGCCCGGGGAGAGTGCAGGCGTGGGGGGTGGGTGTGAGCAGCCGTGTGATGAGCCGGGTGTGACGGGGCTGGCAAGGGCTGCAAAAGTGCTGAGCTGGTGTGAACCCGCCATCCCCATCTCCTCCTCTCCAGTCCTTCCTGGAAGAGGCTGCAGGGAACATCCCTGCCGGGTGTGGTACGTGGCCAGCTGTGCCCATTCCCACGGCGTCAGGGCACCTCACACAGGAGGGAGAACCTGGGAGGCCAAAGGCAGGGGCTGCAGGGCTGGGGGCTCAGTGCAGGTGCTCCTGCCTCGCTGCAGGGGGACGAGGCGAGGGGCTCACACTGGCTGGGAATGTTGCTGCTCTGCGGGTCCCTGTGCCACTTCCCCTTCCATAGTGGAAGAGTGTCCTGCCTGGAGCCACACGCTGAGTCAGGGAGAGGACAGGAATAGAGTTGGGTGCCTGAGTCACAGCCCGCGTGCAAAACCGGCAGCACTTCCCCGGGAAGGGGGAACTCCATGGTCCTGACTCCCCCTGGTATGTGCCAGCCACTTCCCTGGGATCAGGGTGCCCCCCCCCGCATCAGCCCTGGCCCCCTCTGGAGCTGAGAGCTGCCACCACCGCTGGCTGTCTCTCTTTGTTGCCACGAGCCACAAGGACAGGAGACCAGGAAGGGGTGTAGGCAGGGAATGGCCGCCTCAGGGATGCAGGCAGGGAGCAGCTGCCTCACGACAGGACCCTCTCCGTGTGCCCATGCAGGATACGGAGCCCCCTGCCCCCCCCCAGGGCCAGCCTTGGGGAAGGTGCGCAGGGAAGAGCCAGAGCACTCGGCCCCCCTGGCGTACAGCTCCCCTCACACACGCGTGTGCACAGCGCCCCCCCGCCCCCGCCTGTGCACCGCACTGCGAGCGCAACAGCCCCTCCTGCAGCCCGGCCCCCCCCGCCGCCCGTCTGTCTGTCTGTCCCCCGCCAGCTCCCACAGACCCCGCTCCCTCCCGCCTCCCCCCCAGCGTTCCCGCAGTGTCTCCATTGATAAATCTGGAGCGTTGCCACGGCGACGCTGCCGTGGGGCGCAGCGGGTGCGGGGCTGCCGGGGGGCCCGGGCAGCGCGGGGGGAGCTGGCGGGATCCACGCGTGTGATTGTACACACGGGTGTGATTTCCCACGCGGGGGGCCCGGGAGCCCCGCGGTGTTTGGTGACCACACTGCACGGCAGTGGGACCCCACTGGGGGGGCTGCAGGGGGTCTGGTGTGTAGGGGGGTCTCTGATGTGTGAGGGAAGGGCTGGAACAGGACCCTGCGCTGGGGAAGCCCCGGGACCACCCACCACCTCCAGCGGAGCCAGGCGGCTGCAGATCCCGGGGTGAGCTGCACAACCACCCCCTTCGCGGGGCTGGGGGCTCGGGGGGGCGCTGGGGAAGGTGGTGCTTGTCCCCAGGCAGCTCCTGCTGTTCCTTGCACTCTCTGCCACCCACGGCCGCTGCGCTCGGGGGTCCACGTGGGGAGCCCACGTCTGCTGTGGCCACACGTGTTCAACCCCGTAGACACGGGCAGAGCCCGATGCTGCCGGCGCCGAAGCCCTGAGCGCCCTGTAGGGGGATCGTGGGTGCTGAGGGGGAGATCAGCCCTGCCTGCAGGGGGGGATGTGCACAGGACCCCCAGCTCCTGCCTGCAGGCAGGAGCTGGGGGGGATGTGCACAGGACCCCCGGGCACGGGGTGATGCGCAGCGGGGCCGTGGCACGCTCGTGGTGCGGTGCCGCGTGGGCAGGATCGGTGCGTGTGGCGTGGCTGCCCTCTGCTGCCACGGCCCCGGCAGCACCACGGCACCCGTGGGGTGCTGCGGGGGGGCCGCGGCAGGGACCCCCTTTGTGCTAAACAATGGCAGCGCCCCCCCACCATTCCCCGGCCACGTCAGCACCCCCGGGTGGAGGCAGAGGGCTGTCAGTGGTAGGGGGAGCAGGGGAGGGGGCTCTGAGATGCTGTTAAGGATGGAATGTCCCCCCCGCCGCACCCCCAGCTGGGATGGGGTCACGCAGCAGCCGGGAGGAAACGAAGCATTTTCTGGACTCCCAGAGCCGTGGGGAGGGGACTCAGCCTGAGGAGGGACGGTGTCGGTTCCTGGTGGTCCCCGCTGCTCTCAGGGGCGTGGGGCTGGCGTGGATCCTGCAGCTCCATCCCATCCTCCATTCCGCTGCGTTGGGAAGCAGGTCACGTCCAGCACCCGGTGCGGCAGCGATGCCGGGGGAGCTCGGCTTTCTGGGGCAGCTCTGGGCTGCTGGGAGCAGCCAGCTGCTGTTTCTAGTGCTTTCAGGGCTCCTGGGGGAAGGATTTCCAGCGACACCGGGCTACTTGGCACTGCCAGCCTGGGGACGTGGCATTGGGGAACTCAGACCCCCAACTCCTCCTCACCTCACTCTGATGGGGAGCTGGGGAAAAAAGGGGATTCTGTGTAGGTTTGCCAGAGAAAATGGACTGGGGCGACCCCGGGGGTGGCAGGATGCTGGGGTGGGATGGGCACTGTGGCTCCATGTAGAGGGGTGAGGTCAATGGGATGCTGGGGGTCTTGGCTGCTCCATCGGGGGCATCCCTGTGCCCCACAGAGGGCTGCGAGTGAGCTCCCAAAAAGCTCTTTGCTCCAGGAGTTGCCTGCCCCTGCTCAGGGCAACTGTGCTGGGTGGTGCCAGCCCATGCAGTGCCAGAATCCGGCCTTTCCCTGCGGAACGCCCGGCTCCCAGGGCAGGTGTGGTGCTGCTGGAGGCACAGACGCTGCCTCTACCTGCCTCCATTCAGATCAGCGCGGGGGGAGTGCGGGGGAACTTTCCCGACTCGTTTCCCCACCTTAAGGGGAAAAAAAAAAAGAGAAGGAGTCGCATGACTTGGAGCTTCCCGAGAGGCAGCGCGGGGAGAGAGTGACCCAGGGAGCCAAGAATCTGCTCCGCTGTCGTGTCTCATTCCTGCTCTGCGGCGCAGGGCTGGGAGAGGTTGGGTTACGGGAGGCGCGGAAAGGGGACGGTGCAGGATGAGCTCATGCGAGGGCGCGGGAACCTTCTGGGCAGGAAAAAACGTTGATGCTGCAGTTCAGGGATTTCTGCAACCGCGGCGGTTCCCGCAGATCCCAGCTCGCTCCGCTGGGCTGCCCCGTGTGCCCGTGGCAATAAACCCGCTCGGGGGGGGCTCAGGGTGATTCAGGTGCCCTCGCAGGGAAAGGGCAGCACATGGCAAGGAGCTGAGGAGCAGAGAAGGAGCAAGGGGGGACACGAGGTCTTGGGGAGCACTGGGGTTCTAGGGAGCTCCAGGACCCTTGTGAAGGGAGCAGGACCAAAGGCCACCCTGCACAGACTTGGGGGGCTGTGAGACCACCAGCCTCACTGCAAATCGTAGCAGCAAACCCCAGTGTGAGGTGGTGTCACCCAGTCCCTGCAGGGTGAGGGAATACGTGGTGGGGGTCCAAGGGGACTGGAAAGCTCTGGCTTGCCCCAGCACCTGCCTCCCCTTGGTGTGTAATTTACCCTTTGCTGGGGAAGGATACTGTGTTCCTGGTTCCTGGCAGTTTTCCCCTGCTGACTGTGGATAAACCCTCATCCCCAGCCCTCTGCCCTGCAAGGTCGCTCGGTCGGAGGCCGTTTGTCCTGTCCTTGGGCAGCATCTCCTGCCCTTAAAGACTCGATGCTGCAAATACTCTTAGACGATGATTAATGAGCACTTATATAACTGAGCTGAGTCCTTAATGCAGCCGGGAGGGTGACAGGAGGGGAGGTGGGAGCAAGGAACTGCACATTCCTGCTGCTGCTGCTGCACATTCCTGCTGCTGCTTCTGCTGCTTTTCCCACACCAGAGCAGCCACGTTCCACATAGAGAGGACCCTGGGAGAGGAGCCCACCCGCGGGACAGCAGCCAGGGCAGCCCCCACATGGGTGTTCCAGGCAGTTTTGGATCCTGTGGGAGTGAGCAGCTGGTGCTGCTGCCCTGAACCATGGCACCCATGGCACAGCCGGGCTCCCTGGCAGGGCACAGCCAGGAGGGGAAAGGTTTGAGCCGGTAAAGCATTTCTGTGTGACAGCAGCTGGAATGCTGTGCTGATGCTGCAGGGCTGGAAGTGCTGGAGAAAGGTCCAAGTCTCATGGCAACACCCGAGCGTGGCCCATGCTGGGTGACAAGGCTGTTGGAGCCGCTGTGTGCTTGGTGCAGTTGTTTCTAAATTTGGCTGTGTTTGGGCAGGTAGGGATGGTCTGACACACAGGATCTGATTTTTCATAATCTGGCTGGGAAGCACCAGCCCTGATAAAGCTGCTGCTCAGCGCCAAGGCAGTCACACGGTTGCCATGGTTACCACATGCTTATTTTCACCATTTTCCTCACCTCAGCTGGGGTGCACCGGCATTCCCAGCCCTGAATCCCCCCTCACCTCAGCCAGGGGGCACCGGCATTCCCAGCCCCAAATCCCCCTTCACCTCACCTGGGGTGCACCGGCATTCCCAGCCCTGAATCCCTCCTCACCTCAGCTCATTTCCCAACACCCTGGTTTGGGAATCCCGGCGCTGCTGCCGCGCAGTTTTTGCCGTGGATGTGATCCCCCTGCTCCCTGTGGATCCAGTCCCCCCACTCTCTATGGATCCGGTCCCCCTGCTCTCTGTGGATCCAATCCCTCTCCCCCCGTGGATCCGATCCTCCAGTTCTCTGTTCCCCCCACTCTCTATCCCTGTGGATCCAGTGCCCCACTCCCTGTGGCTTTGTCCTACAACTCGGTAAATCCCGGTCACATTAAGTGCCGAGGGAAGCGCAGCAGCCCCGGCTCCTCGCCATGGTAACAGCAGGATTGCGTCAGGGCTTTTCTTTCCAACTGCAAAGCTGGATGAGCAACTCCCTCGGGGACAGTAGTAAGGGAGAAGGGAATATTCTTTTCCCTGGGGGCTTTGGGGCTGCCAGTTCCCAAATTCAGCCCTGGCTGGGTGTTTCGCCCCGTGCTTCCCTGTCCAAGGCTGCAATGGGACAGAGTGTGGTCACACAGGGCCGAGACACTGGGGACAGGGAGGATTCCTGTGCTGGGGACACTGAGGGTTCTTGTTTTCTTGTTCTAGGGACAGCGAGTGCCCCGGTGGCAGAAAGGCTCTGTGTGCCTTCCCCACGCCGTGACACGGGCTGAGCTTGCAGGGACATCTGGAAGGAGACGGAGGTTTGGTGATGGATGGCTGCTTCAGCCCAGCCTCCCATTCCCTTGTTCCCTGCAATCCCAACAAAAACAAAGGAGAGGAGGCAGCTCTTCTGCCGCACGGGCTGTGCTGGGCCGTGCAGGTGTGGGTGGCCCCGGGTGCAGGAGGGTGGTCCTGGGGCTCCGCTGAGGCCCAGAGGGAGGAACGCGGTGCCAGAGCCTGGAGCTTGGGAAAGGTTTTGTTCCCTCCCAGCCCTGGGTAAGGCACAGCCCCAGACCAGGGACACCCAGTGCTGTCCGAGGCACTCGGGTACCCACTGCCCCATCTTCTCCCCCTCGACACTCCCCTCCCCTCCCTGGAGGAGCTGCTCCAAGATTTGGGAACCTCATCAGAGCAGCGCCCGGGGCAGGGGCTGCCCTTGGCTCCCGAGCAGGTGCCAGGGCTGCCGAGCAGGTCTGGGCTCCTGCACAGCTCTGGGCAATTCCGTGTGCCCTGGAAACGGGCCGGGAGCGCAGGGACTGGGAAAGGTCTCTATAAACACCACAGCAAGTGCTGCTCAGTGGGGACCCCCGGAGAAAACGCCCGTGGGTGCAGCTTGCACAGGGATTGGGGCAGGATCGGTGTGGAATGAACTCTGTGTCCTCCCTCTGGGGTACTCGGGACCCCCCAAGAGGGCCCTGCTGCTGCAGGAGGTTTGATTAAGGACGTGAATCCTGTGTTGTTTCATTGCCTAATTAACTGCCCTAATGACTCGTGCAACCTGCCAGGTGAGCTGCCTGCAGCTGATCCCAGCTCTGCTTCCAGAGCCGTGGGATGTGTGGAGACGTCCCTGAGCCCCTTGGGCAGGTGACATGGGGCTGCCCCTGTGTGCAGCCCGATCACGGAATATCCTGCCTTGGAAGGGACCCATGAGGATAATTGAGGCCACGGCTGACACAGTACACCGTGTCTGATGCCCCGGGTCAGGAATGAGCAGATCTGGAGCACGGAAAGCTCCCGGGAGCTGCGGAATTGGGGCAGGAGCGCGGGCAGGGCTCGGTGTCCTCGGCCCAGCTCTCGTTTCACTGGGTGAGTCTGTCAGTGTCAAAGCAAAGGCATCAACACACCCAGGTGAGGAGGCCAAAATCACCCTTTGGGGGCAAATCCAGGCAGGGCTGCGATCGCCATTCCCTGTCACAGGAGCTGTGCTGCTCCCAGTCCCTTTCATCCTGCCAGGACTCAAATTCCCCTGAAGCAGCAAAGGCTCACAGTGTCATTGTCCACACCCGACCTGCCTGGGTTTGTGTGAGGAGTCAAACCCCTGGGAATCCTGGTGTGTGTCCAGGTTTGCCCACCAGACTTATTCAGTAATTCAGATCCAGAGTTTGAAATTGAAATACCCATCTCAAACCAGCAGTTTTTCCATTTGCATAAAATATTGTACTACTTTCTATTTTCAGTTTCATCCCATTTTTAACTCTTGTTTGTATTTACAGGATCATGGAATATCCTGAGTTGGAAGGGACCCACAGGGGAGTCCAACTCGTATTCTAAGTGTTGAACCTTTTCTTCTCCTTTACTGCAGAACTTACTAGATACACTTAATTATATATCTAAAAACGTAAATATCATTATCCAGTGTTGTTAATTTGCTCTCAGGACTTTCTTACCTTTCATGGTAAGAAAATAGTAGTAATAATAATAATAACAATAATAATAATAATTGCTTGGTCTGACATCAAAATCGTGGGTTTTTTAGGTGCTTTTGAGCACTTTGGTGGCAGCATCCTTTCCCTGCAACCCTGTGTGCTCAGAAAAACCACTGATGGAGTTTCGTAATTACTGTGCATGTTGTGTACAAACAGCCCTTTTCCTGCAGATCCCAAAGGTATAACAACAAATCATGGAAGAAAATCCTGATTTCCACGCTCTGGGAGGCAGGACCTGCTTGGACAGAGCAATTGTGGGCAGATTTCTTTGCACCTCCCCGTGGTTTGTTTTCCCTCTGTCTCAGCGCTCGGTTTGGAAATCAATCACCAAAGAGTCCTGATTTCCACACTCCAGAGGGTTTATGTTTTCCACACCGGCTCTGAGCGGGAATGCTGGGAGGGAAGAAGGAAGGGCGGAAGGAGGGCGGCTGCACAGTCCTGCTGTGAACTGCAGGAATGATGAGGAACTTCTGGAGGCAGAGCTGACGTGTCTGGTCCTGTCCCCAGGACACACAGTGACCCCTGATGTGTCCAGTCCTGTCCTGTCCCCAGGACACACAGAGTGACCCCTGATGTGTCCAGTCCTGTCCCCAGGACACACAGTGACCCCTGATGTGTCCAGTCCTGTCCCCAGGACACAGAGTGACCCCTGATGTGTCCAGTCCTGTCCCCAGGACACAGAGTGACCCCTGATGTGTCCAGTCCTGTCCCCAGGACACAGAGTGACCCCTGATGTGTCCAGTCCTGTCCCCAGGACACAGAGTGACCCCTGATGTGTCCAGTCCTGTCCCCAGGACACAGAGTGACCCCTGATGTGTCCAGTCCTGTCCCCAGGACACAGAGTGACCCCTGATGTGTCCAGTCCTGTCCCCAGGACACAGAGTGACCCCTGATGTGTCCAGTCCTGTCCCCAGGACACAGAGTGACCCCTGATGTGTCCAGTCCTGTCCCCAGGACACAGAGTGACCCCTGATGTGTCCAGTCCTGTCCCCAGGACACAGAGTGACCCCTGATGTGTCCAGTCCTGTCCCCAGGACACAGAGTGACCCCTGATGTGTCCAGTCCTGTCCCCAGGACACAGAGTGACCCCTGATGTGTCCAGTCCTGTCCCCAGGACACAGAGTGACCCCTGATGTGTCCAGTCCTGTCCCCAGGACACAGAGTGACCCCTGATGTGTCCAGTCCTGTCCCCAGGACACAGAGTGACCCCTGATGTGTCCGGTCCTGTCCCCAGGACACACAGAGTGACCCCAGTCCTGTCCCCACACACGGTGACACCACGGCCCTGTCCTTGCTGTGTTTCCTTCCCCTTTTCCCTCCTGTGGTCTCCTCCTCTCTGATATATTTATTGCATCCTGTGTGTCCCTTCCTTTCCAATGTTTTAACTAGACGAGGTTGTAATTATTGTGTGAAACACTGAAAATGTTTATTTTTACGGCTTCTCAAACCCCTGTAGCCCCTCACTGAGACGTGTGTTTATCTTCGCCAGTTTCCTCTTTCAATGCGGAAGTTTTTACTGCTGAGAACGTTCTCACCTTAGAGAAGCCTCAGGGCGGACTTTTAAGGATTGCAATGAAAGACGAGCTGAGCAATCATCTTTATTATTACGTTTTGAACAAAACTTTGTTGCTTTGGCTGCTTCTCACACATTGTGCTGAGCTCTCCCGAGTGGGACGGCACCGAGAGGAGGCGGCTGGAGGGGTCGTTCCCCGGGGGACGCGGGGCAGCGAGAGGGGCGGTGACAGGAGGGACCCTCGGCGGGGGTGACCGGGGGGCGGCGGGGCCGGAGCGGGGGCAGCGCTCGCTGCCCAAAATGGCGGCTGGCCCTGAGGC
>WEIV01023030.1:91787-112851 GCA_013390005.1 Calyptomena viridis | reverse complement strand
GGGTCGGGGCTGCCGGTGCTGCGGCGGGCCGTGTATGTGCTGAGCGCGCTCTCGGCGCTGGCCGCGCTCTACTTCGTGCTGCGGGCGTTCCGGTGAGTGCGGCTGTGTCCGGGTCCCTGCTGGCCCCGCTCCGGTGCCCCCTGTCCCGGGATAGTGCCCCCTGTCCCGGGATAGTGCCCCCTGTCCCGGGATAGTGCCCCTGCTGGTCCCGGTCCCCGGGCTCCCCTGGCCGGGGCTGTGTCCCTGCCACTCCTGGCTCCTGTTCTCCCCGCCCCGGGGCTGTGTCCGTGTTTATCCCGGTCCTGGTGAGTCCTATCCCGAGACTTCCTCTCCCGGTTCCCCCTGGCCCGGGCTGTGTCCCTGCTTGCCCCGGTCCCGGTGTCCCCTGTCCTGGGGTTCTGTCCCGCTTGCCCCAGTCCTGGTTCCCCGGTGTGGGATGTGACCCTGCTTGCCCCGATCCCAGTTTTCCCAGTCCTTGTCCCCCGTGGCTGTGCCAGTGCCAGTCCTGGTCCGGGTCCCCGCAGAGCCAGTCTCGGTGTCCCTGTCCCGGGCTGTGCCTCAGACCCCTCCTAATCCCAGGCTTTGTGCCTGTTTTCCCTGGATCCCTCTGCCAGCGGGGGCTCTGCTTCCCCACGCATCCCCTCGGCAGCCTGTCCAAAGCGCTGCTGTAAACCCACACCGCTAATTACCCGAGGTAATTAGCAACGATAACGCGTTGGTTTTGCCCTTCGGCTCAGCTCCCCGCGGCGGGACAGCGGCTCCCTGTGCTCCCCCTGCCCCAAAACGAGCCCCAGGCTCATTGCAGGTTGAAGAAGCCCCAGAAGAAGTACGGGCTGCTCTCGAGCCACGACGACAACATCGAGCTGGGCTCCCTGGACAGCGACGAGGACACCGTGTTCGAGACACGGAACCTGCGGCGGTGAGGGGGCTCTGGGCTCGGGCTGCTTTGGGTGCTTCTCTCCCCCTCACAAGGGGCTGGGGCTCCTTTCCTAAAAGCCCTGGGAGCTTTGGCACAGCTCCTGCAAACAGATCTGCATAAATTAAGCGCCTGTGTGTGGTCTCTGTGTTGGCACAGGGATTTCATCTCGATTTTCCTCGTTTTCTCACCCGGAAAGGTCTCGCTGACAGGGATGTCCCGGGTGATTTGGATGCTGCTGTGGGGTCACAGGGCTGCCAGAGGGAGAGCCAGGCCTCGTGCACAGTCTGAGCCAGGAAGACACAAATTCCTGGTTTTTTTTTTCCAGTTTAGAATTGCTTCCAAGTTATATCCCAGCTCAAACTCCCAGTCCCACCAGGATGCTCATTCCTGTTTCCCAGTGATGTACTTACATCCCACGAGTTGGATTTCTGGGGAGGGTGTTTTAAGCTGAGGAGGAGTGTCACCCTGAGGAGTGTCACCTCGAGGAAGGAGGTGGCCAGGCCCTCAGCTCCCCCTGCCCGTGCCCCCTCTGATTTTGGGTGTTTCCTGTTTTCCCAGGTGACTCTGGAGCAGCAGCACCGACTGCCCGGACTGACGGCGGGTCCCAGCCCAGTGGAATCTCCAGTGCTCAATTTTATATCTGCTTACAGTGACTATTAATTAACTGTTCAAACCCTTCCATAGCTGGGGCAGGGGAAAGGGGACCAAATCTGTTTTCTTTACATGCATTTATGGGGACATTTTTGGGAAAAGGTGCGTTGGGAGCCTTTCACTGCAGGGGAAGTTGCTGAGGTGAAGGAGGGGCTCCTGGATGATGCTCAGCACGTGAAATCCGAGCTCTGGACTCCAGAGCAACACTGTGCTCAGTGTTTCAGGGTGCTCCTATCCCTCTCTCCCAGCCCTGGGGGTCAGCTGGAAGCACCAGATGAGCGGATTCCTTTTCCAGGCTGATCCTCTTTCCTAATTGCAATATCAGGTTACTTCTTTGGGAAGTGTCCCTGGAATGAGCTCTGCCCTGGGAGGAGCTGGGAGAGCTCTTGGTGTCTGTTACAAACGGGGCTGGGGGGTGACAGTTCCGACAGAAGGGCTTTGGGAATGAGTTCAACGAGTTCCATTTTGCAGGATTAGCAGTTACACGGATAATCCGGGTCATTTACAGACATGTTTACAAACGAAAGGGGCCACAACCCAAAGGAATAGTTATCCAGAAGAGCCACAGGGGCCGGGAGTGCCCGGACTGCTCTGCCCACCCCCAAGTCCTGTGTGACACCAGGGCCCTGTGTGTGTGACACCAGGGTCCTGTGTGGCATCTGCCAAGCTCTGGATTTTGAGGTACCTGAGGAAGAGGGGTGAGGTGGACCACTGTGGGTGTGAGCAGTGTGCTGGAGCAGCTGATGGCTGGAAAAGGGGAACCCCAACCCCTCTGGGATTCAGGACAGCCCTGGCTGGGAGGTACTGGAGTTTCACTCCATTGCTGGTACTCCACTGGGATCTTTCCTGCAGCCCATTGTGTGGATATTTGGGATCTGATTGTGCCAAAGGTGAATGTGTCAGGAAGTCGTTGTTGGGTGGATCTGCTGCTAAAACAGTGAAAACTGCTTGCCAAGTGCTCCTGTCCATGGCCCTTCCTTGGAAATCCTTGGCTCCCATTTCCACCCCACGCTGGCAGTGCCTTTGTTTGGAGCACCAGGGGAGTTGCCCTGCGGGCGGGGAGGTCCCTGAGTCACCTTTAAGGTGAATATTGCGAATGTCTTTGGCTCCTTTCCTTTGGTTTGCAAATCCCTTGTGGATCAGGGGGCACAGCTGGAAGAGGGGACAGAGGGGGGTGTTGGAATTTGGCTCTGGAATCCTCCAAGGCAGTGCTGTGATCCTGGTGTGATCCTGGTGTGATCCCAGAGCCCACCTGTGCCAGGGGCCACGTTTTTCCATGCAGGGCAGATGAGGTTTCCTGGAGAAATCCCACCTCCACGGCAGCTCCGTCTCACACGTCCTCAAAAGGCTTTTAAATACAGATCTATATTTTTAATAATGCTGCCATGTGCTCACAGCCTGTTTTCCTGTCATTTGAATCCTTTCACACCTGGTTTTGGTGCTCCTTGTTTGTGTGGCTGCTGCTCTTCCATGTGGGAGTTGCCAGGAAGGCTCATTCCAGCTCTGAGATCCCTGGTCAGGGATCTCCCCTGATCCCACAGGGCTGCACATTCTGGAAACTTCCCTGGCTCTTCAGTTCCCTCTGGAACGTTGTTCCTTGTGCTGTGGAATCTGGAGGAGCCCGACTGTCCCAGTCCAGCACATTCTTGGCATTTCCTTTACCTGAAGTGATTCATCCGAGCATTCCTTGGGCTCTGCTCTCCTTGGACAGGCAGGGTTTGCAATTCCCAAGTTTCCTCACCTCGAAGGAGTGGAGGATTTGTTTAAAGTTAAATGATTTGGATCAGGGGGAACCTCAGGCCATAGGTGCTGCCCCGAAAATCATTCTGGAATTTGGTTCTGCTGCAATAGGTGTCTGTGTGTGGCAGGTAAAGGTGTGGAGCAGGGAACCAGCTCCCTGGACTGTGCTGTGGGGAGGGAACTGAGGTGCCAGCCTGGAATGTCTGCACCACATCCATGTTTTCTGAGTCCTGCCAGGTGCCTTTGGAAGGGCACAGAGGTGCTGTCACTGCTGTTGTGGCTCTGTTTGGGCTGGGGACAGGCTGAGCTGTAATTAGTGACCCTGAGAGGCTGCTCCCATCCCCATCCTGCCCCTCTGCAGCACTTGGCACCTGGATTTACCCTTTGCAGGCCACGACATTCCATCCCTGCCCTGCCCTGAGTCCTTGTTGGAGGCATTTTCTGAGAGGAGAAAACCAAAATACTGATGACAGACCTGAGACTCCTTGTGGGACAAATCCAGTGCCCAGCACAATCCCATTTCTCCTGGAAGAATCGACTGGATTGTGCAGTGTGGAGCAGAGCTCCTGTGGGCAGTGCCAGAGCAGGCGTTTTTGGGGTGAATCTTGGCTTTGAACTTGTCACATTATGTTTCCATGAAAGAGCAATTCAGGTGTTACTTCAGTGGCCCCTTTTAGTTCCTTCATGTATGTTTGGTGCCCTCGTTGGTCTGTTTACACTGCTGGATTTTCCAGGAGTTTTCCAGACTAAACAGAGGGATACAAACCTGGGAGAGACCCTGGGCCTGCTCCTGGCCAGGCTGAGGCCTCATCAGCCACTGCTGCACTTTTCCTTCCTTGGAATAAATCAGGGTGATGGGGGAAGGCTCCGTGTGCTCTCCAGGATTCCTGCCCATCCTGGCCAAAAGGAGCCCTTGGGATCACAACTGCTCCAGACAGTTGGTGTTGTTTAAGCCAAAGGTGAATTCCCAAAGTTTACAGAATCCCCCTCTGCCCCTGGATTTATGGGATGTTCTGCTGTGGATGTTGTGCTCAAACTGACTCTGTTGCTCACCACGTGCTCCTGGTGTGTTCCTGTGCCCGGAATGGGGTCTGGGATCTGGGAGGTGCTGGGAGAGGGGTCTGTGGTGGGAGTGTTGGCCATGGAGCCAACAAACAGCCCTTGGGTGTGGTGTTGTCTGAGCTCCAGAGGAGCAGCTCCTGGTTCACCCTCCCGTGGAATTGCTGGTTTATCTTTAAACAGCCACTGGTGATGGTTTTCCTGTCATTGCAGCATCCCCTCCCTTGTACCTGGAACAAGTGGAATAAAGCATTCCAGCCACCCATCCCTCTGTGCTGTGTGTCCAACCCCTGGCCCTGCCCAGACATCCCACCCTGTCCCCGGGATTGTCCAAACCCTCCTGGAGCTCTGGCAGCCTTGGGAATGTGACCAAACCCTGGGGAGCCTGTTCAGTGCCTGACACCCTGTGGGGGAAGAACCTTTCCCTGAGCTCCATCCCAACCCCTGACACAGCTCCAGCCCTTCCCTGGGTCCTGTCCCTGTCCCAGGGAGCAGAGGTTGGAGCTGCACATCCCCACGAGTCTCCCCTCAGTCTCCTCCAGGCTGAAACGGGAATGTCCTGGTTCCTCCCTGCAAGGAATTAAACCCAGAACAAACCCCAGGGCGTTCCCTGGCTCTCACATCTGCTTCTCATCCATCCCATTCCGGCTGTGTGGATCAGTGGCACTGAGAAATGCCATCCACATTCCCTGTGTCCCCCTGTGCCACCCTGCCCCGGGCCCTGTCCCTGTGTCCTGCCTCATCCTGGAGCACCTGAGGAGGGAAGAGGGCTTTGTGTGCCCCCCGATTTACCCTGGTGGGGGCTCTGGGGGGGCAGCACGAGGGGCTGGGGCACAGGCAATCCCTGTAGATGGCACTCACAGACCAGACTTGCAGCTGCCAGGGCACTGCCAGCACCTGGGGAAGCTGGAAATAAATCCAGCCTTGGGAAAGCAGATCTTCCCCCGAGCAAATGCCTGGGCCAAGCTGGAAGTGCCCTTTGGGGGCTGTGGCTCTTGGTTTTGGGGTGACTCTGGGAGCTGTGGGGCTGGGGAGGGTCTCACCCAGCCGGGCTTCACCCAGCCCTGTCAGTTCTTGTCTGGGGAGGGGTTTTGTGCCTCTGGGACTGACAAGGTTTGGAGATGCCCTGATCTGATGGAGTGGAGCCACCGGCTCCAGCCCAGACAGGAACACCCAGCCCTGCCCCTGGGCAGCAGCGTGGGCACTTAGACTGGACATTAGGGAAAATTCCCTTCCCATATGGAAGGGATTCAGCCTGGCACAGGCTGTCAGGGCACTGCTGGAGTCACCACCCCTGCAAGTGTTCAAAACCCACGCAGGATGTGGCACTTGTGCACGTGGGTCAGTGGTGGCCTCAGCAGTGCTGGGGGATGGTTGAACTTCGTGATCTTGGAGGTCTTTTCCAACCTAAATAATTCCCTGATTCGGTGCTTTCAGGCTCTGGCTGTGTGGGAGCCGGTTCCTGTTCAGGCTCAGGAGGCTGATACCCCAATTAGCACTAATTGCTGTGGCCTGTGGTGCTGGACCAGCCGCAGCTGTGCTGTCCTCCCATCCCTGCATCCCTGCATCCCTGCATCCCTCCATCCCTGCATCCCTGCATCCCTGCATCCCTGCATCCCTGCATCCCTGTATCCCTGTATCCCTGCATCCCTGCATCCCTGCATCCCTGTATCCCTGTTCCTGCTCTGTGCCATCCCCTCTTCCCGAGCTCTCACCGGGGAAAGCTCCGGCTGCTGCTGGCTGGGATTCCAGTCACAAACACAAGCTGGCGGCATGGATCTGCTCGGAATTTATTTTAAACTCCGGCTAAAGTGCTCTTGATGCTTTGGATGCAAATTTCCTTCCCCAGAAAGGGAGCCGCGGGCCGGGGCAGTGCCTTTGATTCCTGGGTGCTGCCGTGGAGTGTGAAATGAGCGCTGGGCAGGGCCCGGGGAGGGGCACGGCTGGGACACACAGCTCTGCCCCTGCTCCCTGGCCCCTGCTTTTAGTGAGGGTTCGTGTAGCAAGTGGTTTTTGGGGTTTTTTTTTGGGTGTTGCTGTGTGTGACAACAGCCTGGGTGTGATTTTTCTGGTCACTGTATGGGAGCAGAGATGGTCCAAGTCCCTCCGAGGAGGGGAAAGAGAGAACTATAGAACGGGCAAAGGATACTTCATTCGTGGATTTCAGAGGGTTTGGGTGTGGAGGTGGATTCCTCCAGTACCAGAAGAACCTCAGTTTTAATAGTTGGAATTAACCAAGCCCAGACTGGACAGAGCTTGGAGCAACCTGGTCCAGTGGAAGGTGACCCTGCCCATAGCAGGGAGTGGAACTGGGTGGGCTTTGAGGTCCTTCCAACCCAACCTGTGCCAGGATTGTCTCCATGTGCAGCTCTTGGGGTGGGGATTGTCCCCCTGCATGTGCCAGACCAACAGTGGTGGGGGAAGATGTCACAAGTTCTGTCCCATTAATTGCTCAGACACTCCCTGGGTGGCTCTGGGGACTTTGGGGTGACCATGGGTGACTCCCGGGAGTGGAACTTCCCCAGACACATTTTGAGCTGCCCCTGAAATGGTTCCCCCATGTCCCTCTGGCCGGGGCTCCTCGTGGGCAGGGGCTGCATGATCTTCCTCCCCTTCATTCCGTGGGCACTGGCTCTGCAAAATGTGGCTCTGGGCTGGTGTGGAATTGGGTGGCACATCGGGAAGGAGGCTGGGAATGTTTGAAAACCTGCTGCAGAGTCTCTGATGTCTGTTCTGTTCCACTCAACAAAGCACCTCCACACAACGAGCAGATTCTCCTGTGTTAGAAATTACCTTTACTTAGTTGGCTTTTTGTCTAAGTCCTCCTTCTGATCTTTATTTTTTCCCTTCCATCATGGAAAGGTGAATGGAAGTGGCACTTCAGCCACCAAAGCCTTTCCTTTAGAATCGCTGGTTGTTTTTTATTTTAAAAATTTTCCAAGGGGCTTTGCAAGGGAGGAGGAAGGAGCATTTGCTTTTCAAGTGACTCTGGGGAATAAAAGTATAAAGGACAGGAATGATCAGAACTGTGCTGGCAACAGAACAATATTTTATTTTTGAGTACCAGAGCTAATTGGAGGAGGAATTCACACAACAATTTTTGCAATCTAAGGATGTGTAAACATGAAAGGGGCTCTGTGCTCCTGAACATGCTAATTTGGGGCTGTGTGTGAGGGGGGAAAACGGCCTGAAAATTAAATTGGAGACAGTGTCTCAGATGTTACACTCCTGTGTTTGCTTCTTATGTTGCTGGATCAAAGTCTTGAGACAAAATCCATGTCCAGGGATACCTGTTGTGGGGATGGAATCACCAGAAAATGGGAATGTTGGGTGAGATTTGGTGGAAATACTTCCACGGGCTGTGGGATCTCTTGGATCTGAATGGATCCTCCTTCAGCAGGGCTTGGAGGCCCCTGCAGACAATTAAAGTGTTAATTAAAGACTTTAATTAACATTGGGATGTGGGCAATGGGGGGCCCAGGGTTGGAGCACATCAACCTGAGGTGGAACAAGGGGATCTCTAAGGTCCCTCCAGTCCAAACCATCCCGGGATTCTCTGCTCACCCTTTTCCCAGGGAGTGGTTCTTGGGCGTGAAGAGGTTCCCAAAGTCACTTCCAGTGCTGGTAAATGGAACTGAAATGGCCCTGGACTGGTGTGTGGACACTGTCACACCTCCTCCCCCCTCCCCTGCTGGAGGCGTTCCCGATCCCGGACTGATTCCAGGCTGGAATCCATGGGAACTGCTGCTGCAGCACCTGGGGATCCTTGAAACGCTCCCGTCCGCTGGTTCTCGGGAGCCTGGGAATGGGGGGGTTGGATCTGCAGCCAAAGAGCCCGTGGGGGTTGTGGGGTTTGTCCTGCTCCCACGAGGGGAAGGCAGAGGGTGTCCCTGGAGGGGCTCCAGGAACATTCCCACCCCCCTGACACGCTGCTGACACGTTCCGGTGGTTAATTACTCACACTCTTTTCAAGAATAAAACCTCACGTACTTAAAATAATGCCAATTATTCCATTGTTCAGCCCGAGCTGAGCCCGGCCGCCCCCACAGAACTGCGGGAAAGGCTGTTCCTGGCAGGGAAAACCTGATGGGCATTTAATGCCTTTAGGGCTGGGGGGGCTGGGGCTGCTGTACCTGCAACCCCCCCCTTCTGCCAGGACACCCCGAGGGGCCTCGAGGCCAACCCCGAGTGACATTGCAGGGCCCGTTGTGACAGCACAAGGGTGATGGTTTTAAGGGGCTGGATTTACACTGGATATAAGGAGGAAACTCTTCCCTGTGAGGGAGGGGAGGCCCAGGTTGCCCAGAGAAGCTGTGGCTGCCCCATCCCTGGAAGTGTCCAAGGCCAGGTTGGAGCACCCTGGGATAGTGGAAGGGGTCCCTGCCCATGGAACTGGCTGATCTTTAAGGTCCCTTCAACCCAAACCACTCCACAATTCCAGGATCTTGCTGAAATCCAGTCTGGCAGTGCAGCCTGGGTGGTCTGGTCCAGCTCTACCTGCCAAGAACATCACAGGGGAGCAGCTCCCGGTGGGAAGTTCTCCTGGAGGGATGGAGAGATGGCTGGGGAGCCTCCAAAGAGCTGGGCAGGACCGTGGGGTGCCAGGGGCACAGCAGGGCTGGGGATGGCTCAGCCTCTCCTGTGCTGGGGTGTGTTGGTATCTTCTGATCCTTTATGTTGCCAGTGTTATTTTAATCCGCTTTTCTCTCACATCAAACTCCTCTTCCTACAGAACTCAGAGAGGAATCAGGTTTGTGCCCTTTGTGATGGTACCAAAGGGCTGTGATAGCACGTTTTTCCTTTAGAACTGGAGGTTTTATCTCTGTGACAAGTTTAGCTTCACCACAGTCATTGTTTGGGCTTCTCCACTGGCTCGGAGGAGTGCAGGGAAAATGTTTCCCACATTTATGGGAAGAAGGGAGGGCTGGGAGTCCTCAGGAAGGTTCCCATTCCTGGCACTGGGCGAGTGCAGGTGTTACCTGGTGGTTCTGGCTGGTTTGGAAAGCAGAGGAATTCAAATCCAAATAACCTTTTCCTTCCATCTGGAGTGGGCAAAAATGTCCCTGTGGCTTCACCCACCAGATTTCACATCAAGGTGTTCTTTGGCACTGCTTCCAGGGTGGATGATTTCCAGGAGCAGAAGTCCCTGGGAGCAGCCTGGTTTTCCTGGGAGCTGCACAGGCGGAATGAGCCCTTTCCTTCCAAAACCTGTGTTTCCCACATACAAAATAATGTGTAGGGAACCTTTTTCTTCAAATGAAGGAAAGATTAAGGCACAGCAAGAGCTGATTTGCCAAAGGGCACCCAGGGAAGTGGTGGTGGATCAGAGATGGAAGCAGAATCCTCGGCTCAGCCCACGCCTGCCCCACCACCTTTTTCCTTCCCAGCTCCCTGGCTGCCCAGGTCTTAAGGGATAACCAGGACTTGTATTTCCATCCTCTTAAAAGAGGCAATTTAAGGAGCTTTCCAGGGGAGCAGAGCTCCAGGTCACTTCCTCCTCGCTGCTGAAGATGTTTTTCTCCCCCTTTCTCCATCCCGGTGCTCCTTCAGAGCCTCTTTGCTCTCCTCCTTTCCCACCGCTTGGAGCCATTCTCCCAGCTTCAAAAGGTTTCCTAATTACCCTAATGAGGTCAGGAGAGACCAAACGCTTCTGTGACTTAAAACAGGGGTGGGAAGGGGTTGGGAGGGGGGAAATATCCCGACTGGTGCCTGTACGAGGTGTCACGGGAAAGCGGCGTCTCCCCCTCCCCGTGTTCCCCCCACCTTCCCATCTCCAGCAATAAAAAAAAAAAAAAGGGAAATGTGGACAGAAGGTCTCAAATGTATCAAACAGCTTTTAAAAAGAAATTCCTTTTGCCTGTCAAAAGAACAAACAGATACACCAAAAACTGTCAGAATTAGTGTTGGAGTAATTGCAGCAGCTCTCCAAGGTTAATGCTCCATTAACGAGCAGCTCTCACGCAGCTAAAAGCCAGGACGAGACAGGTTGTCAAAGGCTTCCAGGAGATTAAAGCGCCGCGTTCCCAGCCAAACTCTCCCGTGGATGTTGTTTGGGAGGGAGGGAAGGGGGTGTTTGTGAGGTGGGAGCATCACCAGCCCTGGCGTTGATGGAGAATCACGACCTGGAGCTCGGGGAAGGTTTCCAAGCCTTGCGAGGTCACTGCCCCCAGGCCTTGCTCACTTTAAACGCTCCAGGAATTCTTGAGCACCTTTAGGCCGAGTTTAAAGCGCGTCCCGGTCCCTGTGGGCAGTGGGACTGTAGGGAGAGAGGTGCTGGGGGCTGTGGCACCTCAGGGATTGAGGCTGGTTTCTGCCAGCCCGGGGGATTCCTGGTGAGCCTGGGATCATTTGGAACAGAACTGGGGCCTGGATCATCTCCAGGCCAGTGCAAGGCTCAGTTAAGTAGATTTGAACTTGATTTTTCTCTTGTGGAAGAAAAGAAAACCATTCCAAACTTTCAGGGAGGCAGCACTGGAAGCATCACCAGGGGCATGTGATGGAGCAGTGCCAATACCCAGCTTTGGGATCACCTTCCCACAAGGATCTGGGTGTTCAGCACCTTCCAGCACAGCAGTGTCTGCTCCTGGTGGACGTGGCTTCGAGCTCAGGGTTTTCCAAAGCAGAGCTTGGCCCAGGAATGTTGTATCCTGGCAAAGGTGAGATTCTGGGGTGTCCTGTGCAGGGCCAGGAGTTGGACACGATGATCCTTGTGGATCCCTTTCAGGGACATTCCATGATTCTGTGATTCTAAGGTGTGTTTGGAGTGGGAAGGGACAACTACACTCCATGAGGCTCCAGCAGCACAGACACAACATCCCTTTGGACCCGTGGGAGCAGCTGCAGCCCCACACTGTGGGACTGGGTCCTGATCCCGGGATCCAGCTCTGGCACAGCAGGATCTGCAGGAGGATGGGCCAGTTTTGGGTGGTGAGTGGTTGGGAGTTCACTCCAGGAAGGCGAGTTTCAAACCACGGCATGAGAGGCCTCTTGGAAGGAGCAGTGAGCAGAGATGAACAATGCCATAATTAGGGAATTAAACCTTTCCTGCTCTTCTTTCCCGACCCTGATACAATTTGTCAGGATCAGACCTGGGGGGCAGCTCCACCAGACGGGGTGAGTCGTCTGTACAAGAGCAAAACAAGCTCCTGGCCAGCCCCTGCCTCTTCATTAGGTCGATTTGCATTCCTAATCTCCATTTGCCGTTATTATTTTCCCCCTTGTGCCGAGTGCAGGAGATTTGCATAAAGTTCCTTTTTTCTTGTTTTTATTCACGCTCAAGGTCAGAGACTCGGTGAGACACTGACGAAAACAATCCCCTTCTCACCCTCCTTTAATTCTTTGCAGGAACATGTCCTGGGGATTTTAACATAACAATTGCTGAGGAAGGAGGGGGGACCCAAACGGGGCCGTTGGAGGCGGGGACCTGAATGGAGCCTCGGAGGGAGGAGACCCCAACAGAGCCAGAGCCCTCTCTGTGCTGGAAAGAGGTGCCCCAAGGAGAGAGGGAGGCAAATCCACAATGAAGAGGGAAATGGATCCGGGAGTGACACCAGTCCGTCCTGGTTCTGTTGAACTGGGAGAGCTGCTCCCGCTTTCCCGGGGCTGGAGCAGAGCCTGTGCTGGAACCTCTGGGAACTGGGAGCACCACCCGGGTCCCTCCATGTGCTCCATGGTGGGAGCGGGGGCTCCCGGGCTGATTCCTGAGCTTTGGAAGGGCCGGGGGTCTCTCAGAGGAAGCTCCAAATCCTCTCTTTCCTGCTCTGCTGCTTTACTACATGAAGCCAACCCATGCTCTGTTCCACAGGGAGCAGGGCTGGGTGGGGGGACACGGGTGTCGCTCCTACCTCCAGGTGTTGGGACAAGGAGCACAGGTACCCCCCGAAGAGTCCGGTTTTCCTGCAGTTGGGAGGTTAAAGGAGGAGGGGGAAACTCTCAGGCAGCTGCTGAAGGGCTCATGTGGAGCAGCCTTCCTAGCCCAGGAACAGTGAGGCACCACCCTGTGACTGGTTTCCAGATTTTTCTTAGTTTTCCCAGGTCTGGCACTGCACTTGGAGCCCGGGATGGGGCACAGGGAACACCTGAGCTCTGCCTATGCCTGTACAGTTCTGAACCCCCTATAAGGGGGAAAATCCCCTTTTAGCCTTGGAGTGTTTGCAGGTTTCTGCTGGATTTGGGAAGGAGGAAGGGAGGAATTGGTTCCTTTCACTGAGCTCAGGCTGTGACGATTTTAACATGTATAAAACCATGTGAACCTCGGGGTTTGGGCACGACTGACTTGTCCCAGGGGGCTGGGGAGGAGCTGGGTGGTGGCAGATGGTGACTGCTGGGGTGGTGACCCAAATGTCCCCGAGTGACCTGGCAAGGGATGGGGAAGGATCGATTTTAGAAGCTGTGGAATGTTGGATGACTGGGCTGGCGAGAGTTGGGAGATAGGTTTTATCTGGCAATGTGAGCACAAAAATATGTCTTATTTCACAGAACTGGGAGGTGCTTTTTTTTTGTCGAGGATGCTCCAGGGCTCTCAGCTCCTGTGATGTGTTTTCCTGCCCCTTTAATGCTTCACTAAACAGTTTGAGCAGCCGCCTCTTAATGCCCCAGCAAAGTACAGAACCCTCCGGAGCGGAAAGAGCAGCGAGGAAAGAGGGTGATGGAAAAGAGAAGAGTCTGTGAGGAGAGACAAAACCAGGGAGAAGTCACCGTTTCCCTTTCACGTTCCCAGTCCTTGGTGGTGTGCAGGCAGCTGGATGCTGAGGGCTCTGCTTGCCCTCTCCCAGCCCTTCCTGGGCTCTGTCCCACACCAGTGTCAGGGTGGGAAGGTGATGCCCAGGCCACTGGAGCAAGGCAGGACCCTGGGAAGGACACTGAGGGGCAGATATTTGGAACCTATCAGGATTCTCCTGACCTCTGGTGAGCACAATGTGGTCAAAATCCACCAGATTTGTGACTTGCAGCCCACGCTCAGGGTTCTTGACCTGCTGTCCTCACAGTGTGTGCTTCCCAAACCTTGGGAGTGGCCAAGGGCAGGGGGAAAAACAGAGATTCCGAGTTTTACCCCACGCAGATGAAGTTGGGCCTCCTCCCACTCCGCACCGAGGGAGCTGCCAGCTCTCCTGTTTCAGTTCCAGTCATTACATTCCCTGCACTCTGTGTCCCCTCCCCGGCTCCGCTTGCCCTGCCCGTTTGATCCGTAAGTACCAAAGGTACCGCCTCGGGCTGCGACATCGGCATCCTCGGTCGCCATAGGAACGGCAGCTGGGGGTCCCCCGCGCCCACTCCCCCGGGCCCAGCTCCGGGGGCTGAGCTCCAACGAGCCTCTGAAGTCGGGCTTCTCAAGGCCGGGCGACACGGCCGGGGGGGCAGGGGCTGTGCCAGCCTGGGAGGGAGCGGGAGCTGGAGCTGGGAGCACAAAGACAGAGGTTATTGGTGTCAAAGAACTCACAGCTCCAGAGGCTGAACCGCGGCTACATCTGCTCTCAGCAGAGGGGAGTGAAAACCAGGAGGAGGGAAGGAGAGAGCTGGGAGCCAGAGCCAATTATTGCCGAGCAGGGTGGGAGGAAGAGGAGGAAGGTGATGGAGATGTCAGTGATGGGCAGGGTGGGGAGGAGGACAGGGGGGATGAGGCTCAGGGTGCAGTTCATCACTGATCACAGAATCATTGGGTATCCTGGGTGGGAAGGGATCCACAAGGATCGTGGAGCCCCTGGGGATGTGCTGTGGGACCTGTTGTTACAGGACAACTGAGTGGTGAATTTAGGTGAGGTGTTAGGAAGAGATTCTTCCCTGTGAGGGAGGGGAGGCCCTGGCACAGGTTGCTCAGGGAAGCTGTGGCTGCCCCATCCCTGGAAGTGTCCAAGGCCAGGTTGGACGGGGTTTGGAGCCACCTGGGATAGTGGGAGGTGTCCCTGCCCATGGCAGGGGGCTCAACGAGATGAGCTTTAAGATCCTTCCAACCCAAACTATATTGGGATTATATGAATCATGAAATCATTTAGGTTGGAAAAGACCCTCAAGATCTGTGTCCCTGCCCGCAGCCACCGCCCCTGATGTCGGGGATTTGAGCAGCCCTGGGGGATTTGAGCCTTGCCGGGGGTGGGCCGGGGGCAAAGGCAGCTCTGCCCTGAGGGGACGTGGCCCCGGGGCCGCTGCCGGTGGCCCCCACTCCCCATGACTGATGTGTGGAGCCTCCTGACGCCCCCGATCCCCCTCCACTCCCTCTAATTGCTGACAGTTATTTACTGTAAAGGCAGGAGCACACGCACCGCCGGCTCTGACAACCCGTGTCAAAGCCCCGCCGGAAACTATCGCCTTACAGCTTTATTTACTGCCCCTTTTTTCCCCAACAGATCTATTCCCTCTCCCCTCCGGGTGCCGCGCTCCCGCAGGCGGCTCCGCCGCGCCAGGGGCTCCGTGCCCAGAGCCCCCCCGGGAGCCCCCCTTTCCCGGTCCATGCCTGGCTGGGCGCTGACAGACGGGTGCAAACGGAGCCCCCCGCACGCCGCCGTGTTTATTTGCTGTCTTTCAGCCCCTGGATGTTCGACCATAATTGGTTGTGCTCGGCGCAGTGAACACTGATGTGTCGCACCAGCGAGCGGAAAGGGCACCCACACGCAATTAAAATAATTGGCCACTACCTGGCTCTGATCCCCTCCCTGCCTGTTCTCCCTTCATCTCGTTCTCTCCGTCCTTTGTTCCATCCCTTCAGCCCATCCCGTTCCCTCCCACCCGGCTCCTCTCGATGCCCATTCTCGTGCCAGGGTGAGGGGACACCTCGTGGAATGGGGGGTCCGGCACCTCTGGCCTCGGCACAAGTGCAGGGTGAGTTCTCCCATGAGGGAGATGATATTCCAGCCCAGACCACGATATTCCAGCCCAGACCCAGGAAACATAATGAAGGCCCAAGGGACTGTAGCAGCTCCTCAGTTAAAAATGATGCTGTTATATTTAGACAAGGTAACTGGAGGCCCCTCCGGACAGCGCCGAGTACAATTTTTTGTTTAATGATTCCATAATCTGATATAATATCGGGCCTGTAAGACATAATGAAGACCTGGGGGAGTTTACATCTTCACAGCATTAAAGGGTCCCTGCTCGGGGACGCGGCCAGGTGGAGGTTTGAACTTTGATGCAGTCAAACGTGTTTTTCTCCGGGTTTGTTTGACAGGATTGAGGGAATCCAGCAGCCACAGGGAGAGGGAGTGGAGCAAGAGCAGCCGTGTTCACACTGATCCCACAGACGGTGCTCACACCGAGGGGGGGCACTGGGAGAGTCTGGGGGGCCCAGCTGGGTCTGTGGGGATGTGCACAGATGTGGTCACAGTGGTGGTTGTGCTGGTCTTCAGGAGGTTGTGCTGGTCTTTGGGAGGTCACAGGGGTCTTTGGGAAGTTGTGGTAATTTTGGGGAGATTATGGTGGTTGTGGTGGTCTTTGTGAGGTTGTGGTGGGTGGTCTTTGGGGGCAGCGATGCCTCCAGGGTGGAATGGCTGATGCTCCATCCCTCTGCCCCCAGTTGGGTGAAGCCCAGCCTGGCCCTCACACTTTCCCCTGTGCCATGATCTGGAACTGAGCATGGAATCGGGGCTGCCAGCACCAAACCTGGGGGGAACAGGGGTGGGCAGAGCCTGTGCCCTGCTTGGCTGGGTGGGTGATCACGGATTGGTCACAGGGTCAGGGTTCTTTGGTGGTGGCAAACAACAGGGTCGCTTCTTCCTCAAAACACACAGAGACACCAAACCTCTCCAGGATCAGCATCACCAGTAAATCTCCCCTCTGTGTCCATTTGGGAGCAGATCCCCAGCAGATCCAGGGGCTGGTGGCGATGCCTCCGCAGGTGCCATCGTGCCTGGAAGAGGCAGAACCCTGCAGTGAGTCCTGCCAGCGCAGAGCTGGATGCTGCGGGATGATTCCCGGTGTGCTCTTGTCTGGGTATCTGTGCCTGGAGATAACCTAATCCCATTTAGCCTTGGAGAGAGCCGGCGGATCCCTCCCCTGGGAGCCCGCGCGGCGGGGGGTGGTCTGTAATGAATTCCCATCATTCCAGCACAAAGGGAGCTTACAGGAGCGCTCGCTGCAGAAAATATGAGGGTCGCTGCCCTATCATCCCTCCGAGACATCCGTCGTAGTTCAGTGATTCCCGGCTGCTGACAGGCAGCGGCCTTGGGAGGCAGACCCGGCCTCGTCTTCCCGGCTCTTTCCTGCCTGGAAAATGCCTTTTTTTTTCTGCCAAACGAAGGGATTTAACAGCCTGCCTGGGGCTGTGCTCGCCCATCACCCGCCCGAGCAGGTGTGCGGCCCCGGGGGCATCGCTCTGCGGCGCCCGTTCCCCTTTGCTCCAGTTTCTCGTTGATCTGTTTTCCAGCGGCTCCTCGGGGGTCCTGGTGGGAATACCCTGCCCCGAGTCCTGTTGGAGCTGGGGGACCCCTCAGCCCCTGGATGGGGGCCAAGGGATGGTCCTGTGGTGGTCCCAGGAGCATTGTGCCACCGCTGAGGAGCCCTGCAGAGCCCAGGGGCAGTTTTGGGGGTGCTTGGGGAGGCAGGGGGGCTCCACGGCAGGGGCCCATTCCAGCTCCTTGGTCTCCCTCCCCTCTCACCTTTATTTATTTATTTATTTATTTATTTACTTACTTATGTCTCTTGGAAAACCACATGATGGAACTTGCCCCCTCCAAGTCGGGTTTTCCTGCGGCTCCGTGGCTCGGCCGGGATGTCTCACCTCGGGAGCTGCCAATCCGTCTCTGTCAAGCTGTCAGCCCGGAGCGCGGGCTGGAGCCGCTGCAATTCAAAGTGGATTAACTCCTCGGGCTGCCCTCCCTCCCCCGCCCCTCCCCATTCCACTTGGGTGGGTTTTGGCCGAACAGAAAACGCTTTTCCCCTGCGCTTTCCATATTCAAAAGCTCCCGGAGCGCGGCCGGATGGCGGCGGGGGCCGCGGGGCCGCGGCTTCGGGACAGGGAGTGGGGTCGGTGGCCGTGGGAGAGGGACACGGTGGCCGTGGCACCACATCGTGTCCCTGTGACACCGTTAGTGAGGTTCTGGGAATGGTCTGTGCAGGGATGAGGGGTCCTCTGCTACCCAAAGGGGTGAGGGGCTGCAGACCACCCCCCTCCAAACCCCCTGGCTGTTCCCCTGAGCTGCTGCCGCTTGTCCCCAGGCAGCCGCGGGGCTGGGGGGCTGCAGGACGGGGGGGCTGAGAGCAGGGAGACAGGGGGCTACAGGGCTGGGGGCCTGCAGGGTTATGGGTCTGGGGGCTGCGCTTTATGGGGCTGGGGACTCTGGATGCCGCGTAACCGGGGTCTGGGGGTCTTTGCTTGTTTTCCCGGATGATCGATTCCCTCAATCCATCCAGGGGCGGGATCTGTGGCAGCGGCGACCCGAGTCCACGGTGACGGCCCCGGGTCCCGGGGGGCCGCGAGGGGCACCGGCACTAGAGGGGGGTGTTGCCTAAGCAATGCGGTGCTGCCGCTCCGCGCCGCCGCCGCCTCAGCTCTGGGGAGAAACCGCAGGATTTGGGCAGGAATTTGGCCCCTGGGGGGTTCCCGACTGGTTTTCCAGGTGTCGGCTGTGTCAGCATCCAGGTGCCCATCCTGCACCATTCCCGCCCCCTTCGCGAAGGGGCTGTGGGTTAATTAATGTCTGCAAATTGCTTTGAGGACGCTGCTGTGAGTGAGCGCTTCGGTGCCACCGTCCCCGATGGCCGAGGGACAGAGGCCACCAAATGCCACCGAGCCAAGGGGAGCCGCCCTCGCCCGTGCCAGCACGGCTCTGGCGTGGGAAGGATTTATCTGCAGCTGGGTTTTGGGGCTGGGTGTTTTAACGAGCCTCGGATGAGGCAGCCGAACATGCCCGGTGCTGCCGGGGGAGGGTGTGAGCTGCTCTGGGACGCTCCGGGCAAAGCATGTCCGTGCGGGGCGGCTGCGGGAGGGGTTTGGGTGTTCCCGTGCTCCGAGTTCCCGCCCGGAGCCGAAGTTTGGGGCTCTCCCCGAGTCCCGCTGTGGGCAGACAGTGGCCGGAGTCCCAGGGAGGGCACACAGGAGCTCTGGGTGCAGCCACATTTGGGGTGGAAGTGAGGGATTTTGTGGTTTTGCACCTTTGTGGCTGCTTATTTTATTTCCTAAATAAAATGGGAGCTCAGGGAACCTGGGTGGGCTCCCGGGGCCTCTCTCAGGCAACAAAACCCAGGAGCAGGAGCTGTGCCACAGTCTGGCCATGTCGGTGGATGTCCCCAGTGTCCCTGCGAGCCTGGGGACCCCCAGGAATGGGCCCTCAGTGGTCTTTGGGGGGTCAGTGCCTGTGGATGCCACACGATGCCATACTGGCAGGGATCCCTCAGCTGGGTGTCTGCACCACTCTGCTCCCACTGTACCAGGATCTGGGTTCCCCTTCACATGGATCCTGCAGGTCTCTATTTCAGCTCAGGGAGCTCCAAGGGCCTGGGCCCCTTTTTTTCCTGGTGCATCTCCATTCCCAGCAGCCTGGTGCTGCTCTGCACCAGCCCTTCCCCTGTGACTCCTCACCTTTCTAGTAGGAAGGATTTTTTTTCTGTCGGTAGCAAGTATTTTCCATAATTTCCTGGCCAATCCAATTAATGCTGAGGAAGGTGGGTGTGAATTATCCCTCCCTGCATCCAGCCTCGCCCCCTGAGCAGAGCTGGGGGCTGGAAATTGCAGGATTTGCAGTAATTAAGGCAAACAGTTGTTTTTGTGTGGTAAGAAAAACAACCTGGTGCCGGTGGAGAAGCCAGAAAAATCCTGGAAAAGGTTTTCCTTCCCATTACCAGGACTGGGGAAGGAGAAGTCATTCCATTCAAACCAGGGCTGGGCCCCACCCTGGGCAGGGATGTGTTGGGACTGATCCTGGTCGGGAGGGAAGGTGCTGGAGTGGGTGTGGGATTGCTCCTGCCTGATCCCAATGGATCATCCCATTTCCCAGAGAATTTGACCTGTGACCTCCCACAGCTCTGGTGGAGCTGACCTGGGCTAAGCTGAGATGAATTGGGCTGAGCTGGAATGTGCTGGGCTGAGCTGGGCTGATGTGGGATGTGCTGGGATGTACTGGGCTGAAGTGGGATGCACTGGGCTGAACTGGGATGTGCTGAGCCAAGCTGGAACGTGCTGGGATGCCCTGGGTCGAGCTGGGCTGCCCTGGGAATCACCAGCCAGTGAGGATCCACTGGAGGAGGATCCACATCCAACTCCTTCACCAGTTGCCAGCAGCACCAAGGCCTTTGGATCATTCCCACTCCTCCACCCACAAAACACCGATGGAATTGCTGTGGGTGCTGCAGGTGCCCCCAGAGCCGCCCCTGGAGCCCCAGATCCTGTGCCAGGGCTCCTGCTGCTGTCCCTGTGCCGGGAGGGACCACGGCTGGGCCTCCTGGAGAGCCCGGAAAGGCTTTTAGCGGCTTGGCTGGAGAAATGGAAACAAATAAAGTTCTGAAGTGGGTGTCCGGGTTTACGGCAGCGGCCGCTGACAGGAGGGAGATTGGCTGTCGGGGGCTTGATGGAGACGGATCCTGATGGGAGCGGGATGAGGAGATGGATAACCTTGATGGAGCTGCTGTGCAGGAGGACGCTCAGCCAGCGTTATTCCAAAATAATTCGGCTTTTATTTGTTTTCCTTCAGGGCGGGGGGAGGGATGCAGAGCCCCACAGTCCGTGGAGTTTTTTCCAAATAGATTTGCTAAATAAATAATGAGGAGGATCCATATTTTATTTATATCCCACCTCCCCGTGCAGCACTGGAGGTGTTTTACCATGGGCCGCTCCCTCCCTTTCACCACGGACAAACTCCAAGGAGCACATCAGACAGAGATGGATTTACAGGGATATTTGGATGCTGAGCAGAAGAATGGGCAGTGGGATGTGCTGGAGCTGCTCCTCCCAATGGACTTAATGGGCACCTTGTTGCTGTTGTGAATCCGACTGGAAGTGTCTTTACGTCTGTAGGCACCTGAGGAGCTCTGGGGGGGGGGGTGGCTCCATCCTGGGGGGCTCAAGGGGACCTAAACACCCAGGGGGACGAGCCAGGACCCCCTGGGGGGCATTTCAGAGTCTTTGGGGAAGAGAGTCCAGAATCCACCTGTGTCTGCTCATCCTTCTGCAGCAGCTTTTGGAGCCTGGGGGGCTTGGGTGGGTCTAGGGGCAGAGTGGGTCCTGTTTGGTGATCAGCACCCCCAGACAGCCTGAGAGGGACGTTCTGGCTCAAGGAAGGGCTCCAGGGACATGGCTCTGGTACTGTCAGGTGCCCTTGCTCAGGAGTGTGTTTCTGGGGCTGTGGCTGGGTGGCACATCTGTGACCAAAAATCCCGCTGGATTTTCCTTCTCCCTGAGCTCTGTTTCCACTGGAGAGGACACGAAGCTGGAGCCCCAGAGCAGCTCCAGGGCTCTGCAGGCTGATGGTGCCCTGATATTCCCGTCAGTGTTTTCCAAGATTTTGACAAAGCAAAGTTTAATCTATTCCTGGGTTGGAGGTGAAAAAATGTCCCCGAGGATGGGGTGTCCATCGGTCTGTCCATCTGCCTGCTTTGGCATGTGTGGGTCACAGGACACAGCCCCATCTCTGTGCCCATCCCTGTCCCCTCCTGTGTGAGCCCCTGTTTGCCCCCTCCTAACGTCCCCCCCCCCCTTCAAACCACCCCAACCCCCCCCGTCAGCCTCAAGGTAAGGGACCCCCAAACTCCCCCTCGTTTCCAACTCCCCCC
>WEIV01023030.1:78390-90980 GCA_013390005.1 Calyptomena viridis | reverse complement strand
CGCGTTCTCCGGGACGGCGGGGGGGAACGGGCGGCAGGGGCTGCGGCTCGGCCCCCCCGGCCCCTCCGCGCCCAACTTCGGGGAAGTTCAAGTTCCTTCCCCCGCCACCCCCGTCCCTCCCGGTCCCTCCCCCGGGATGAAGGTTCTGCGAAAAAAAGCCCGAAATCCACCCAAAACGGCGGGTGCGGCCGCGGGGGGGGGCGGAAAGAAGAAATTGGGACGGAAAACGGCAAAACGGGCCGGGAGTGGGGCCGGGGGGCCCGAGGGGCGCCCGGCCCTGCTGCTCCCGGGTCATTTCCATCCTGAAAGCACAATCCCCACAACTGGCTTCCTTTCCCGGCTCCAGTTTGGGATTTTGATTTTTCTGTGTATTTTTTCTCACCCAGATTTTTTTTTTTGTGGGGGGCGAGAGTTTCGTTTCTGTCGTATTTCTTTGTTCATAATTTTGAGGAACCAAAAACTGTTGGCGAGTCGGAAGCGTGAGGAATCCTGCTCCGGGAATGCTCAGGTGGTTGGGACCCCTGGGACCCTCCACCCTCCCCACAGGGACACCCCTTGGGCTCTGAACGGGCCTGTTTGTGGGGACTCGTGTAAAAGACAAAAAAATGAAAAACCAGCCGCTGAACCCCCGTTTTTCCCTCAATTCCTCAAAGTTCTCCCAGACCTCATGGCATCCCCGTCAGTAGATGGGGATGAGCTCAGTGGGTGCTCAGTGGGTGCCACTGCCCCTGCAGCCCCAGGCTTTGGGCTGCCCCTTTTTCTGGGTCAGATCTGGGGGTTCTTTGTCCCCCTCGGACCCTGCGTGATGAGGGGTCGTGGGGGGCATGGCGTGGCCTGGTCCTCATCCCCGGGCTGCCAGCGATGGCGGGTGGCCCATCCCTGCTGCAGTGGGAGCTCCACGAGGGGACCCTCGGTGGCACCTTCTGTCCCTCGATGGCACCAGCGCGGTCGATAAAGTTCCCGGCTGTGTTTCGGTGCCTGGAGCCGGTGGGATGTTCGCGGGGCCGAGGACCCTCACCAGCACCAACGTCCATCCAACCTCCACACGTCCCTTTGGGGGGACCTGCTCGTGCCCCTCACACCGCCCCAAAATTGGGACAAACCCGTCCCTTTGTGCCTTGGCGGCGGTGCCTCCACCACGGGCCGCCCGTGGTGCATATGGATTTTATTATCTCCCTCACATTTTTGTGGGGGATTGTAAGAGCCAGGGAATTATATTTTTTTTTTTTTTCGCCCATTGCAAAGTTTTTGGTTTCGGCTCCTGGTGCTCCCCAGCTCCCACACTTTGGGCTCTTTTCTTTTGTTCTCCCAAATGCCAAACGTGTGAGGGCCCCTCCGGTCAAACTCTGGCATCCCGGAGGTGAAGGTGGTTGGGGCGGTGGCTGGGATTTGACACCCAAGGGTCCCCGTGGTTGGGGTTTGGCACCCAAAGGTTCCCACATTTGGGGTTTGGCACCCAAGGGCTCCTCTGGCTGGGATTTGGCACCCAAGGGTTCTCATGGTGGTGCCAACAGCCAAAAGTAGCCTCTTGGTCGTTGGTGACGGGCGTCCCAGGACCCGGCACCGGTGATGGCGTCGGCTCCGTCCCCTTCGCCCCCTCGTAGGCGCTGCCGAGAATTTCTCCTCCAAAATACGTGGTGGCTCGTTATTCCATACATAAATATATATATTTGTAAACCCGCTATTGGCAGGGAAAATATTTTCGAGGGGGGGAAATAAAATGGAGCGGAGGAAGCGCGAGGGGCTGGCAGGGAAGAGCAGACAATGGCTGGTGGGTTCAGCAGCACGTCCGCAGCGCCAGGCTCCGGGATGTGACCCAAATTCCCCCAATGTGGGAGCGCCCCGTGTCGCCAGCGCTCCCCGCCTGCGCCTTCGGCTCTCGGAATTCAAGGCAATTTATTAGGGGTTGCAAAGATTGAAATTGCCGTTGAGTTTCCTGCTTATTCCCGTTTTGAACCCAGCGGTGGGTTTATTTTGTCTCCGGAGTTACTACAAGACTCTCTCATTCTTAAAAATGAAGAACAATGTATTTATGTGTTTTCTGATCCCTTGTTTTCATTCCTTTTTTTTTTTTTTTTTTCCCACCACCTCGTATAATAAAGGGGAAATAAAAAGGGATTAAAAAAAAAAGGGGAAAAACCCCAAGGTTAAAATGCCCTGTTTGAGCCCACAGACCTGCTCTGCCGCTAAATATTTTTCCTCTTGTTTATACAGCAATCTATATTTTATAAAAGACAGGAATAAATCTCATGGTCAATATGATTTGCCCAGATTAGAATAATTCTATATTTCATAATTGGGGCTAAATTAAAAATAAGTGGTACCTCGGGATGCTGCAATTTCCCTGTTCTGGGGAGAGATTTAACCACTCGCTGTGGATTTACAGGTTTATTTTTATTTTTAAATGATTTTGTACAGATGCGTTGGGAAAAGGCTGGGCTGGATGGAACTCGTGGGTTATCTGGGAAAAAAACGAAGGAGGACAAATGTAGAATTATATAATAACGGGCTGTTTTGGTACCGTGGGGAACTGTGGGGTTTTGCTCCATGGCACATCCAGGGCCGATGGTCCTCTGGGTGTGGATCCATCAGCCGTGGCTGGGCCAGTGCCACGTGTCCCCAGTGATGTGCCCACGGATGGGACTGTGGGGCTGGATCCGGCACCGTGGCCGGGGGTCCGGCACAGCCGGCAGGGCTCTTCCTGCCGTCACTCCGTGTTTCCCGGCTGGTGGTGCAGGAGCTGCTCGTCCCCAGGATTCCAGGGTGGATTTGCCTCGGGAGCCAACGAGGCGCAGAGGGTCGAGCCGGGTGTCCCGGAGCACCTGGCACGGCCCAGCAGGTTGGGGTCTCCAGTTTGGGCCCCCGTTGCCCCCCAGACTGCGGCAGGTTTAGGATGGGTCTCGGTGCCCTGCATCACATTGTGCAGCAAAATATCCGGGATTTGGGAAAACCTCCGTGCTGTGCGGGAAAAGGTCTGTGGAAAGGAGCGACGTGTCCTTGGAGGATCCCTGTCTTGGGATCTTGACCCACAACCTCCGGGCTGTGCTGGAAACCCCTGGAAGGCCAAGGAAGGACGGAGGGTTTGGGATTTGTTCCCGTCCCCTGTGCTGCCGACAGCCGGGTGATGGGCAGGGAATCGTCATTCCCAAATGCCGATCGGTGTTCCTGCAGCCATCGCTGCCGTGTGCCTTTATCCACAGCAGGAATGTGCAAGGTGCCCAGGGTTTTCCTCCCTGGTTATGGCACAGATCCCTGTGTCCAGGCAGGATCGTGCCCGTGGCCTGGTTTAACGCCGGGGTCACCGCGCTGCCACCGAACAGTTCTTTGCTGATTCCTGTATTATTTTTCGGTGTGGTTTGTGAGCACAGCTGGGATTTCTGTTCTGCTCCTCTGCACTTCCCAATCCCAGGATCGGGAACTGGAGAAATGGTTTCTAACAGGGGGATTTACGGAGCCAGGTGATGCTCAGGACCAGTGGTGACGGCAGAGCAGGACTTTGGTGGGTCTTCTGGGGGGCAAGGGCCCCAGCCCCAGGTGGTGGGATTGGGGCGAAGGGGAGCATGAGCCACCCCTCCCCATCCCATTGGATTTTATTCCCCTTTTCTCCTGCATTCCCATCTCCCAGAGCTGCAGCCCTGCCACCCGCCGGTTGCTGGTGCTTTGTCCGAGAGCCCAGAGCGTGGTGACCATGGCCAGGAGAGCCGTGGCCATGGCCGTGGTCCACTGACCACCCAAGCCAGGGCCAACTCGCCCACCTGTGTGTCCTGAGGGGCCGTGGCCAGGACGGTGGTGGCCGTGTGCCACCTCTCCATCGAGGGAGCACGATCCCGTGGTGTTTTCTCCAGGGGAATTTGGTGCTGCAGAGGGGGAGCTGCAGGAGAGCTCGGCCTGGAGGCAGCCCACCCATATCTCCGTGCTGGGGCTGGATACCAAAACCTCCATATCCCAAATCTGGCTGGGACCTTTGGGGTTACCCCCAGCCCTGCATGTCCCCCAGCCCTGCGTGTCCTCCCTCTCCAATCCCTCCATGGGCATCACACTGGGCTCCACAGCAGCCTCTGTAGGAAAAACACCCCGTTCTCCCACTGGAGTGGTTACAACATGAATTTTAACCCTGGCACTCGGGCTGTTCCCGTGTCCCCTGGCGAGGTGCCGGAGCGGTGCCGGGTGTTTGGGTGTGCCGGCGCTCGGCCACGTCCTGCGCAATTCCTGCTCTTTTAGTTCTCCTCGCTCTGTTCTCCCTTTGTGCCGAGATCACTCCCAGCCCTTCCCACCCCTCTTTTCCAGCCCGTTAAGCCGTGTTAGCTATTCCTCACCAGCCCAGAGCTGCGGCGAGTGGTTAATGGAGAGCAGACACCACCGGGCCGGCGTCGCTGACAGGATTCTCTCTCCGTGCCCGTCTCCGTCTCCGCCTGTCCCTTTCCAGGGACCGCAATTACATTCCCTGCTGGTTGCACATTTGGTATCCAAATGCCGGCCATGCGCCGCATCCTAATGCGAGGATGGGCTGGGGGCATGTGGAGCTGCTGGAGGGTCGGATGTTCCCCGGGACCCCCCGTGTGTCCTGAGGTGTCCCAGTGGGGGGGACGCACAGAGGGTGGGGAATGAGAACAGTCCAGGGGGTGAGAGATGCCCTCGGGTACCTGGAAAGCTTTAAAAGTGCTGCTGTGTATAGAAATACAGATACATTTATATACATATATATTTATACGTATATATTTGTATATGTATGTGTATAATATTTATATGTCTCTATTTATTTATAGGTGTGGGTGTTTATACACCTTCCACATAAATACACTTTCCACACACAAATAATCCAATGCCAAACACCCCCCATGTCCTGCCGTGAGTGGCTGTGCCAGCCCCGCATGACATTCACCTGGAATTCCTACCTGGGGGCTCTGGGATACAGCCGGGTGTGGGTTTACCTGGCTCTGCACAGGTCTGTCTGTCTGTCCAGCCATGTCTGTCCCACGTGCCGTGGCTGGAGCTGTACCTGCCTGTTCCTGACGAGGTTCAGCTGCCAGGTTGGCTGGAAAATTGCAGCAATTGTTCCTTAAATAGCTCCTCGTTCCTGATGGTGACAATTTCGGTTCTTTTGTGTTAGATATTAATCATGATTTTTGAGGCTCCGTTTTGATCTGAGCTGGTTTTCCCCACTCGGGGCAGAGATCCTGCCCTGCTTCGTTGGATTTAATGGGATTTATGGAAGGTGAGCAGCTCAGAGTTGTTACCTTCAGCACCTAAGAGGAGTTTAAATTCCTTTTCCCCCTTCGCCAAGACCTGATGCTCATCCCAATGTCCGGCCACTTCCCTCTCCCTGGAGTGTCATCCCAAAACCAAGATGAGCCCCAGTTTGGCCTCTGCAAGCACTGGGGGAAGCGCTGCTTCAAGGATCCGAGCTGGATCATCTCTTGGAATCAGTGATCTTGGAGCTCCTTCCCAACCCACATGATTCCATGATTCTTCAGAGCCAGGGAAGTGCCAGGGTGAGCCGGTGGCCACCGCGGCTGCTTTGGCCTTTGCCAAATGAATTCCAGAGGTGTCTGTGAAACCAGGGGCTGTGTTTAGGGGTGTCTGGGTGGGTACAGACTCTTTGTCACCAGCCCAACCCTTTTCCTGGCCACCAGATTTGGGGATCCCGCGGCTGTTCCCACCGACTGGGTTGGGGGTGTTGGGGGACAGTTTGGGTGTGCTGTGTGTCAGGGCTGGTTTGATCCCAGCAGGAAAACTGGGATGGGACGAGGCCGAGAGCAGGGCCATGTCCCAGCTCCATCCCAGCCTGTTCCCGGGTGGTCACAGTGTTGTTATTTATTTATTTCTCCTCCCTCGCTCCCCCTTGGCTTGTTGCTGCCGCTGTGCTTGGGCTGCTAAAGAGCTTCCCATTGTTCCGGAGCTAATTACCTCCTAATGAGGCTCCCGGCTCAAAAGCCAGGCGGGAGCTGGGGCTGGGGAGGGGCTGTGGAGGGGCTGCACTTGGGGGGTGAGGGCAGGGCTGGGGTCACCAGCGAGGTCACCAGCGGGGTCACCGCTCCCTCTGGGATCACGCCTTGGGTTCAGCTCTGCCACCCCCGCGGTGGGAATGGGGAATGGCAGTGGGGAGATCCATGGCCATGGAGCTGCCAGCCTGGAGCTTCAGCCCAAAGGGTGCCTGGGAAAAAGCTCTGCCAAAATTCCCCTATGGAGCCCCGACCTCCGGGAGAACTCAAACCCCCTTGGATTCTGCCAAGGCGGGGCTGTGCTGGTGCTTGGATGGAGCCTGAGAGCATTCCTGGCATGTCCCTCAGTGTGATCCCTCCCTGCCAGCTCCGTGTGGGACACGGCACCTCTAGGGCACAGCCTTCATTTGGGAATTGGTGCTTAAACCAGGGCTCCAGTGCCAGATGAATCCTGTTCCCTCTTGACTTTATCCCATCCCTCAGCAAGAGGCTGGAATGAGCCCTGATCCCTAAGGGATTCACCACTTTGGCTGGAGGGTCCTTGTCCCCCTGGGATGTGGAGCAGGACTTTGGGATCCACCTCCTGGATGTGGGCTGTGCCCCTGCCATGGTGTGTGTCCCTTGGGGCTGCGGTGGCTCCTGGGGCTCCTCCGTGTGCCGGATGGAGATGCCATGGACGTGATGGAGGGAAAATGGATCCTTCTCCAAAGGCACTGGGAAGGCTCCCACCTCCCCCTGCTCCCATTGAAGCCGGGCTTTGTGCCCTCACAGGGAGGTGGGGGGTCCCAAACTTCAGAGGGGGATGAGGCGCTCAAAGCAACAACAGTGGGGAAAAATATTCCCAAGGAGGAAAATTCACTCCCTGGAATAATAATGAAGACGGGAGAACACGTTCCCCTTCCCTGTGCCCTTGGGAGGTGGCTGGGGCAGGGAGGAGGCCCAGCACGAGCTCCTCCAAGGGGATGGAGGTGTGGAAGCAGGTGAGGTGCTGGGCTGGACCCCCAGCTTTGGGGTCACTGTCCTGCCCAGCTTGCCCACGGATCCATCCCCGGCTGCAGCACAAAGCCTGGGATTGATGGCACTCGGTGCCGGTGAAGCCGATCGGCACCGGGGGAGCAAGACCCACACTCCCATTCCGAGCCCCCTCGGATCCATTTGACATTTGCCCTTGGGTCATTCATGGGTGGAGAAGGTGTGGAAACAGGGATTCAGGCTCTTTTTTTGTTTTTTAAATTCATTCCCTTCTTATAATTTCCCCCTGTTCCCGTTTCCTTCCCAACGCGCGGCAAGAGCAAAGGAGCAGCGAGCGATGCCACTGCTGGGCAAGGGGTGGCCATGGGGCTGAGCCACGTCCTGGTGGGGCTGTGCCGTGGTGGGATCCCCTGGGATACACCAGTGCCGTGGTGGGATCCCGTGGGATACGCCTGTTCCATGGTGGAATCCCGTGGGATACATCCTTATGCTCCCTCAGCACATCAGCTCTTCCCAACCTGCCAGTTTTCTGCTTTCCTTGACATTTCCCCCTGCCCTGCCCTTGTTTTGTGGGATTTTCCAGCGTTCCCTGTGCCGTGACACCCGGGCACACGTGTGTGTCCGTACAAATGCCGGGGCTGCCCGTGCCAGGTCGGTCCCACCCAGTGCCAGCCTGGTGCTGGATCTGGAGCTGCTGCTCCCTGTGGATGGGGCAGGGAATCTGCTGGCACCGGTGTTCCCACCACCAGTATTCCCACCACCGGTATTCCCACCACCAGTATGCCCACCACCAGTATTCCCACCACCGGTATTCCCAGCGCGCTGCCGAAGCGTTCCCAGGAGCGGCGGATTTTTCAGTGCCTTTTTGTTTGACTCCAGGAATGGGTTTTTATTTCAGCTCCTTCCCCACCAGCCCCAAAATCCTGAAGGAATCCAACTTTGGATTTCGGATCTTTGGTGCTGAACCTGAACCTCTCTTGGCTCCGATTCCCAGCGCTGTTGACTTCGGGGTAAAAAAGGGAATAAATTCTAATAGGAATTATTAGGTTTCTGGGAATGGGGAAGTTTCATTCCATCCCCAGCTTCTCCCTCCCGCCGCATCCCAATTGCCTCCTCCATCTATTTCCTTGGTGTTCAGCTGAATTTCCCTGGAAATATTTTGCTGTTTCCCCCCATGCAACCAAGTTTTGTCAGGTTTTTTTTTTTCCCTGCAGTAGAGGAGGAATTATCTGTCTCGGTTTATTTTTCCTTGAACATTACACGGGAGCAAAACTCACCCATGTGCTGGGAAAGAGATAAAGTGTTTAGACAGCAAATACAAATATTCCAGAGCACTCAGCCCGGCTACAGCTATTCCTGCCAGGATTCTGGATTCCGTGCCGTGTCTTCTAGGGGGGGTTATTTAGACTGTCTTATTTTTTTATTTATCAAAAGCCCTATTTATATTTGCAGTGAAATAAAATCAACCTGACCCTGTAGAGAACTCGAAAAATCCCAATTCTTTCCTTTTCCAATCCTGTTTCCGCTGAGGAAAAAAGCCCCTGGACCTCGTGCCCTGCACAAAATCCAACCGCGACGGGATTATTTCGGCGGCTGAGCTTCTCCGCAGGCGCTGGGACGGCGCCGGCTCCGTGTCCCCCCCAGACTGGGATGCAGAGATGCTCCTGCAGAGGTGGGGATGGAGCTGGGGGGTTTTCCAATCTGGGGGGGCACAGGGTGCCTTGTGCTGCGGGTTCCGACTGTCCTCGGAGCATCCAAAAAGGGATTTATTATTTCGATTTTATTTTAATACTGAGTTATGGATTAGCTGGTGCTGCTCTCCCGTCAGTGTCCCGGTCCCGCTGGGGACCCAGGGGGTGTCTTTGTCCTCCTGTGCCGGGTGCTGGTGCCGTCAGGAGCTGAGGAAGCTCTTTTGCAGCCAGCTCGATAATCCCAATTATTATCTGGATTCTCGATCAGGGTTGCTTATTAAACTTGGCACCACTGGCTTTGCCGTTCCGGCCGCCTGCCTCGGCAGAGGGATTTATCTCCTGCCGGCTCGGGAAGGAAATTGAGTGGAAAAACGCGGGGCAGAGCCCCCCGGGATGGGGAGGGGGCCGGGGGTACCCGGATTCCGAAGGGCCGCGGATGCCGGGACACGGAGCCGAGTCGGGATGGTGGAGCCTGGGCCATGTCCCTGCATCCTTTCTGTCCTTCCATCCCTACCCTGTATGGGCGGAATGGCCCCGCTCTGGAACGGGCGTTTGTATTCCAACATTATTTGGGAATGGCCGGTGCTTTCCGTGTTGCTGAGCTGTCGTTATTTTCCGTTTTCCCCCAAATCCAAGAGACTCTTTCTCAGCTCCTCTTTCACTTCACCCCAGAAATACCAGTTTTTCCCGTATCCAGGCCTTTCCACTGGAATTCCATGCTTCCCACCCCTCAAGCCTTCCTGGTTTGCTCACCGACTCTCTTGTATTTCTTCCACAAATTGTGTTTTATTTTTACCCAACGTGATGCCAGAGCTGCCCAAGCCTGAGCCGATGTGTCAGCCCTTCCAAAGGGGCTTTTCCCAAATTTCACCCAGTTCTCAGCACACCCAGGTGCAACATCCAAGGGAGTGGGGTGGGAGAGATTCCGCCGGAGAAGGGGCTCTCCCGGGGGGTTTCCCTCCCTCCTGGTGTTCGGATGATTCAGTTTTCCCGTTGTTCTGCTCTGCTTTCTCCTGCCCTTCCACCATTTTCCTGCGTTTAAAAAACACCTGCACAAATCCTGTAACTGGAATTCTGTGTCTTTGTATCCAGCCACTCTCCCACCCCTGTGAGCTCCCGGCTCCCGGGATCCCTGTTTTAGGGTGAGGGCTGTACCTGTCCCCTCCCCAGGTGGGTACCGGGGGATTTGGGGGAATAGCAAGGACAGGGATGGTTCCAAAATCCTTTATTTGAGAAATAATTGTTATCTTGAACCCTTCAAGGGTCTTTTCTCTCTGGGGAAGCCTCACGCTCCAGGGCTCGGTGTCCATCTTGGGAACGCTCCAGAATCTTTCCTTGCCTTTTCCACGATCCCTCCTGCAGGTGTGGGACTCAGGATGGGGCCGTGGCCCTGCCAGGCTGTGCCATTTCCCAGGGATTGTCCCATTGTTGTACAACCACTGTCGGACACGGCACCAGAACGTGGGAATTCCGGCACCGGCTCCGGCTGCAAACGCCAGTCAAAATGGTGCTCCCGTTTGGTTTCCAACCCAGAATCCAGATCTGTCTGGAATGAAAATGGCTTCTGGCTCCAGGCCCCCTCCAGTGCCATCTCCTTTGGAATTCTGTGGGGTTGCAGGGATTGGTTTGACTGGAGCCACACGGGAGCCGAGTGAAACACTGGGATTGTCCCCCATTCCATAGCCCTGGTGTCACTCCCAGCCCTGCCAGGTGGGATTTAAGGCTAAATTGGGAAGGTTTGGGAACAGGTTTGGGAACACAGATCACCTTCTGCTGTGGGATGTGTGCTCCCAAGGCAGCATCCAGCCCAGCCAGTGCTGGCATTCCTAAAATTCATTCCCGTGAGTGACCTTCACCTCGGACAAGCTCCTGACTTTCCCTGCCTGTGCTTCCCAGCTTTCCTTGCCTGCACCAGTTCCTGGGGTTGGTGGCTCCGAGTTCCACCCGCTGCCTCTTCGGGCTCATCCCGCAGTTGTTAATTTTTCCTTGGCTTTTCCTGACGCTCTCTCGGGTTGGGACGTGGAGCGCCGGCAGTGGGAGGTGTCTGGGTCCCAGTATTCCACATGGCAGCCGGGATCTGACTCCCGGAAAACCTGGACTCCATTTCAGAGCTGATTAATAGTAACAACAATAAATCATAACGTTGTCTTGTACAATAGAAAGCTTTGGATCGGGAGCAGGGACAGTCGTCCCGCGAGCTGGGAATGATTCCGGGTCTGGCTTCCAGCTCATTGCATGGAGACAAATGGCTTCTCCCTCCCCCAGCCTCAGTTTCTCCCCGGGTAAGGTGAGGATCTCTGCCAGGGGCTAAATTAGGGAATTAATATTGGTAGAGTGATTGAGAGATGGAAAAGGACGTGGCTGTCACGGCGCCGGACCCAGGAATTCCTGTTGGGAGCAGTGCCGGTGCCGTCGGCAGTGGAGCCCCTTGTCCTTTGTGTCCACAGAGCCCACGGAGCCACGAGGAGGGACTGGAGCCCCCCAGGTTTGGGATCTGTGTGTGGATCAGGTCCATAGCTGGTTCCAGCACACATCCCATATCCAGGTGGATGTGGTTTGGCAGCACCGGAGCCCAAGTCATTCCAGCCTCTCCCAGCCCTGTCCCTGCACCAGCGTGTTCCTCGCTGTCCCAAAACCCTGGTGTCACAGTTTCCTTGGGAAGGGAACCCAGCTGGGTGGATTGTTGGGATTTTTTAAAATATTTTTCCTTAAACATTGCAATATTTGTTCCACCTTATAAATCACCGCCCGGCTCTGGGTGGAGGGAGGATTTACAGGATCACAGGTGGGAGGAACGCGGCTCCCGGGACCTGCTGGAAGGGTTTTATGGTGAGGGTGTCCCAGCAGGGAGAGGGCACTGGCTGGGAATCCCTCCTAGGGATATGATGGGAGCAGGAATCGATCCCTGGGACAGGATGGACCCGGCTGGGTCCATGGGATGGCGTGAGGTCGGCACAGCTCTGTGGTACCACTCGGGATTTCCTCCGTGTTGGAATGACAGCACCGGCAGGTCGCCCCCCAAACAGGAGATAAACCAAAAAATGGGGTTCCAAAGCCTTTTCCAAGTCCCCCAAGGGCCAGTTTAAATCCTGGGAAAGTGTCACTTTCCCAGTGCAGCCATCAGTGTCTCCTTGGGGCCACGGGAATGTCGATGAAGGCGACCCCGGGGCGAGGGGGGCCGGGGGTGTCAGTGCGTGGTGAGGATGAGGATGGGGAGCTCAGCCCTGGGGAGACCCAGCCGGGGCTCTCCCTGCTCCCCGGGGGCTGGGGTGGCTCCAGGGGGATTTTCCCTGCGCCAGCGCTGCCCGCAGCAGCACAAACGAACCAAGTAATTGGCAACATGGAAATATTTTGTGCTCATTAAGCAGCGGGAAGCGGCGGGCAAGGAAGCGGCGGGTGAGGAAGGGGTTCTCTGGCGGGTTCTCCAGCTGTGTCCTCTGGAGTGGTGCTTTCCTGCAGCATTTTTGGGAGCTGCCGGTGACCCAAATGCCACCACCCCCGGGTGTGAGCCAGGGCAGGGAGCAGGGTGTGGAAGCACCTTGGTGGGGGGCTGGTGGTGGGAACCCCCTTCTCTGGGAATGGAGGAATGGCACCGCAGGGATGGGAGTCCCATTGTGTTGGGAACAAGAGCAAACCGTGGGAACACGGAACAGGGGATTCCAACTGCTGTGCAGGGTGGGAACTGAGAGGGGTCACCCCACATTTTCTCATCATTATCATAAATCCTATTTTTGAGACATCGTATCTCAGCATCTGCTTTGGAGTTTCCCAATTCCAGCGCTGCTGTTCCCAGGAGCTGCATCCAGGGGAGCCTGGGGGGGGCTCGGTGTCCCCCCTGCCCCAAGCACAGCAGAGCAGTGGGAGCAGGGGGTGATCCCAGAGGATCCTGTCCCTGCTCTGGGGGTCCCAGTGGGGTCCCCCCACCATCCTGTGCCGCGCTCAGCCCCCAGCACGTGCCGGCGGTGCCGAGGCCCCGGCGCTGCCC
>WEIV01023030.1:62832-74307 GCA_013390005.1 Calyptomena viridis | reverse complement strand
ACTGGGAGGATGGCAGGGCCGGGAGGATGGCAGGACTGGGAGGATGGTGGGACTGGGAGGATGGCAGGGCAGGGGGCGTGGTGGGACTGGGAGGGCCAGAAGGGTGGGGATGAGGATGAGGATGGTGAAGGGTTTCGGTGCAACGTGGGATGCTCGTTGTGGAGTCACCCTGCTGCGGGTGGGGATGTGCCCAAGGGTGCTCTGTGGTCACGGGGAGGCACAGGGAGGTGGGAGCAGCCCCTTGGGTGCCCTCCTGCCCTGCCCGGCTTCCTCCCCAAGGGAAGACCCCAGGCACCATGTTTTCACATGCTTTTTTTGGGAATTTCTGTGGAAACCCTCAAAACCCGCCATTCCATGGGAACACTGAGCATCCTCACTCCAAGCATCGCCCTTTTCTCTGGGAGCATCTCCTCCTCCAGAGCCTGGCACAGCCCCCCTGGTGCCCCCACCACTGCCCCTGCTCTCTCCTGGTTCCCCATCACCCTCGGCCACCCCCAACCCCACAGAAGGGACACTGGCCCCAGGTGCCCCCCGGCTCATCTCTCCCACGCCAGGCAGGGCTGTTTTGCCTCCATCCAACCCTTCCTCCCTGCCTCTCCCTTTTCCCCCCTTTCCCCTCTTAGCCGAGCGTGCAGGGAAGGGGAGAGATTTTAACCTTCTGCCTGGAACCAATTAAAAAGGTCTTTCCACAGAGACGAAAGTGCTCGTGCACCTTTGTGTGCTGCGAGCGGGGGGAAGAAAGCAGAGGCGGCCTTTGAAGGGGGGATGAGGTCCCTCCGCTGGGACCCCTCCGGGCTTTCAAAGCCTGCGTTATTTCTTTATTTTTAAATAGCCAAATTAAAGTGCCTCCCGCTTCCTCCCCTCCCCGTTTGCACATGGTGCACGTGGCCCCCGCCAGCTGTGGGGGGTGTGGGGGCAATGGGCACAGCTGGTCCCATGAATGGTGTGCTGGGCATGGAGGGGGCTTGGGCACCCCAAAATCCAGCTGGGACCCCTCTGGCATGGGGCAGAGCAGCCCTCCTTCCTGCTGGGATTGCAAAGGCCAGCAATGGGAAGGAGAGGACTGGCTGGGGGGTGCTTGGGAGGGGGCTTGAGGGTTCCTGGCTGAGCCAGGGCAGGAGCACACTGGGCCTCCAGCCAGGGCAGCCCTCTGTTCAACCAGCACAGTCCCTCTCTCATCCCAGCACAGCCCCCTCCTCACCCAGAACAGCCCCCTCCTCACCCAGCACAGCCCTCTCCTCACCCAGAACAGCCCCATCTCACCCAGCACAGCCCTCTCCTCACCCAGAACAGCCCCATCTCACNGCCCCATAAGCCCCCGCTGAAAGGGCCACAGAACAAAGCACAGGAAGGGATTCCGGTGGTTTCCACACGGACCTGAATGTGGAGTCTCTCAATGGAAGAGGAGCCACGACGCGCCGACGCTTTTCATCCCCTCGCCCCACTCCGGCCCAGGGCCGGGTGCTGCCTCCCCAGCCCTCCACCCCTTCTGCCTTTATTTTTTTTTTTTTTTTTAGTCTCAGATTTATTTTTCCACAGTGTAATTCTGAAAGACAGCGGGGATGAATTATTCATTCCCCCTCTCCGCCTTTGCATACAATCCCAGCCGGGGAGGGGGCCGTGGCGAATGCGTTTGTGTGCAGGGCTGGGCCGAGGGGAACTGAAATCAATTTTTAAGGTTTGGATGGGGGCATTTGGTGATTTGGGGGCTGGGAGGGGCTGGAGCACGTGGGATGAGGGCGGGAAGTTTCTAGTGGGGAATGACTCCCTTTCCAAAGCTGCCACTGGGCTGTGGGTGCTGGTGGGTGACCCCAGTGTCTGGGTGTTGGGTCCAGGTCTCGTGTGTGTCCAGGAGGCTCTGGGATGGCCACTGTGGTCCCATCTTCACCCACAGGCAGCACCCATCACACTTCCTGGGTGAATCCTGTCCAGGGGCTGCGCTGGCACACAGAGCTCTGTGTGAAAAGAGGGAGAAGAAACACCCTTTTTTCCCTAAATTTCTTCTATTCCATTCCATTAGCCCAACCTGGAATGTGAAGCCAGGCTGAGGAGGGATTCCCCAAACAGCTGGATGGCTTTGGCAGGGAGAGGTGTGGCTGCTGCTGCCTTCATCCCTGTCCTGCCACCTCTTTCGTCCCTGTCCTGCCACCTCCTTCATTTCTGTCCTGCCACCTTCTTCATCCTCGTCTTGCATCCCCATTGCTCCCTCTCCCCCCACAGCTCCCCACTCTGTGCCCTTCTCTGGGGACGCTCAGGCAGCTGGTGCCACCCCTGGCCCCTGACATGGCCCAGCCAGGACCTGCCAAAAGCCTCTGTGGGATAAGGGAGTGAGCAAGGTGTGGATAAGGGGATGAAGTGAGGGGGAGGATGAGGGGGTGAATCGAGAGGGGGATAAAGGGGTGAAGCGGCGCGAGGTGGGGGCAGCACCCCGGGCAAGGCTTTAATCTGATTAGTCTTGGAGTGAATGGACAAAGCAAAAAGGCTTAAACCCCAGTGAAAGGAGTGGGGAGGAGGGGGGGGCTGAGAAGTGGAGACCCCGGCTGGTCGCGCCAAATTAGGTCAGATTTGGCCATGGGGACACGACGGGAAGGAATAAGGAGGGGAAGAGCCAGGCGAGGAAATCAGTGCGGGTCTGCTGGCCCTGCGACCTCCCCGGGACCGCCGGGGTCTGTGCCACGGGTATTCACGGCGGGCCGGGACCCCCCTCCCCTCCAGCCTGGGACGGTGATGGAGGTGCCAGAGAGGAGCCCCTCTGGCTGCTGCCTGTGGCCCGTGTCACCTGGGATGGGGACAAGGGGCTTCCCAATGCCCCCCGCCCCGGACCTGCTGGATCCCACTGCCTTGGGTGCTCCTGGAGCCGCCTGAGAAAGGGATGGAGCAAAGGGCTGCTGAGGGGCTGCTCCCCCCAGTCCCTCCGCGGGGGTGGCCGCCCTCCCCTCCATCCCCTTCTCCACCCGATCGATCCTTGCCCCGATCGATGGGCGCTTCCCTGCGGGCGAGGGGCGGTGCTGCCCGGCCGGGCAGGAGAAATGGCTTTTCGCAGAGCCTGGAGCGGGATCCAGCATCGATCTCTGGTGCCTCGTCAGAGATCAATTAGGCCCGTCATTAGCCGTGCCCAAAGCGCAGCCTGAGCCGGGCAGGGAGCGGGGAAATGCCGGGCTGGCACAGGGTGCCCACCCTGTGGGATGCTCAGGAGCTGCCGAGCGCCCACATTCCACCCTGCACGTCCATAGACCCTTCTGTGCCTTGGGTTCCCCGATCAGAGCTGGGATAGAGGCTTTTCCAGCAGGACCGAGGGGCTGGGGATGGTCCTGGGGCTGTGGGATCCTTGTGGCAGCCTCGTGGCTGCGTTGGCTCCGGCTCTGCAGCAGCATCGTCCCGATGGGGATGTTTGTTTATGAGTCACTTTGGATCTGTCGGCGTGGCCGGAGCCGTCCAAGGAGCGGGAAGGGGCCGGGCAGGAGCGTGGCTGTGCTGGGGGCTGACAAGTGCCTGGTGTTTGCCAACACCCGGGCGTGTGTCTGGCCCAGCCTGGGGACAGCAGCGCGTGGGAGGCCCCGTGGGAGCAGCGTGGAGGAGAGGGACAGTGGCCGGGTCATTGTCCTGCTGGGAGGCTGAGCAGGGTGGCCGAGGCCACCCAGGAGGTGGTGAGGAGACTGGATGGGACCCCCGGGACAGGAGAGTGTGGGCTCCTGCTGGGAGATGGCCACAGGTCACTCCAGGGTTCAGGAGTGTGGGGAAGCAGGAGTGATGACTGGAGGGTGTAGAGGGAGCAGGAGCAATGTCACCTCTTGGGCTTGAGATTTAAAGACTGTGAAGGACCTGCAGGTCCTTGTTGTCTGTGCAGGGACATGTGAGTGACATCTGCATTCCCCTGACCTGGCATGCCCCAGCCCCAGCATCCCCCTGACTCAACATCCCCCATCCCCAACATCCCCCAGCCAAGCCCCAGCCTCCTCCTGTGCCCATTTCCCCCCTGGCTCACGGGTTTGTGCCCATCCAGGTGCACTCACAGGTAGCAGAGGGTGGTGGGAACAGCACGGCATCGTGGCACAGTGTTTGACATCCACCCTCTATGTCACTGCCCCGTCATCCTCCCCCCTTCCCTCACCCAAAATGCAGCTGGAGAGCAGAGCTGAGCAGAGCATACCCTTGGGTTTGGGCGGGATGACCTGGAGCAGGTACCGCCTGCAGCAGCCGCCTCTGCCCGCGAGCTGCAGCTTCTAAGAAACAGAAAATAAGGAGAGTTTCAGAAAGAAAAAAAAAAGGAAAAGTTCCCCGATTACATCTGGTGAAGTGACAAATCTGCCAGGCAGGTGATTATTCCGGCTACGGACGTGCCGAACACAGATGCCGATAGGATTAAAGGGGAAGGGGGGGAGCTCGCCCTGTTAAACCAACACCTGATAAAGGAATAAACCAGCCCGAGGAATAAATTCCCAGTGTTGCCAAGGTCGTGCGGCTCTGGGCCTGCTGCCACTGCCGCTGGCAGGGGACAGCGTCCGAGCTCCGGGGTGACCCTTCCGGCGCCGAACCCCCGTGCCCGGGCACCCCGGCACTGCCGCAGCCCCCGCTCCCCGGAGCGCCCGTACCCGGCATGCCCTCGGCTGCCTGGTTGCTTTCCAGGCACGTCCCGGGCATCCCCTTGGGATGGCGCAGAAAATTAACAGCAGTTCAGATCTGAGGAACTTTATGACACGTGTATGATAGGACTGAACCAGGGCGTAATTGAATGACGGATGAGCTTCCAAGAGCCACATTTCCAGGGAGTAATGAAAAATAGAAGTGCTATTGACTAAAGGAGCTTTCGGCGGCCGGGCGGCTCGGCGCGGGATGAGCCGCTGCCGGCGGGGGGAATGCATCAATACGGCGAGTAATAGCTCAGTTATTATAACTCTGGAAATGTCATTCAGGCCTAACCAGAGAACACTGGCTATTAACTAGCCTTAAACAGAACGCGCCGGGCGGGAGCCCGAGCCGGCAGCGCCCGGTAATTATTTTACTCCTTTTCATGGCTCTGTTGCCTTTCCCGTCGCGGGGGGCGGCCCGAGCACCCTCAGCCTCGGGGGTCCCTGTGCCTGCCTGTGCCGTGGAGCTGAGCCAGGCCAGGCTCCTTGGGAGCTGCTCCAGGGCAGGGCCCCCTTCGCGCCCCCAGTTTGTCCCTGTCCCTCACAGGGGGTGCTGGTGTTGCTCTTGTCACCTGCAGCCACAAGCTCAGGGCTGAAGCCTTTGTGCACATCCCACATCCCTTCTCATCCCTCCACGTGCTCAACCCTCCCTTCATCCCTTTCCACATCCATCCCTCCCTACATCCCTTCCTGCATCCCTCTCCATGCTCATCCCTGCCTACATCTCTTCCTTCATCCCTCCCTATGCAGATCCCTGCCCATATCTCTCCCCACATCCTGCCAGAGCCCGTGCTGAGACAGGCAGCCGGCAGTGATGGGATCTGGGCTGGCAGAGGCCGACTGAGGGCCCGGTGCCCTGTGGAGCCCTGAGGTGTAATGAAAGCCCGAGGGAGAGTATCGAGTGATCCTAAATGGATTTTCTCCATTAGCTCAGCTCCATCAGCCAGTTATCTGCTCCTGGAGCGCTCCAGGGCTGCCGCCACTGGCACTCAGAGTGCTCTGAGCACCTGCTGCAGCAGCACAGCACCCACCTGCCGTGAGTGGGACCCATCCTGCCACCCCAGCACCTGCCTTGTGACAGGTCCGTCTGGTTTTGGGGCGCCCTTTTTGTGGAGGCAATGTGTCCATGGGAAGGATGATGAGATGCAGGGGGGCTCTGCAGTCTCAACCCCGGGTACCCCGATGTCCCACCCTGCCATGGGGGCGGTGGTGGGCAGGGGGCACGGCGGGGTGAGGGAGGGGCCGGCTCGTTCCCGCACGCAGCCATTCCCTGCTTGGCAAGTCGGAGTTCATCATTAGCCAGGAAATAATTAATTGTTGGGCAGACAAAAGGCATCTCTCGGCCCCCCCGGAGACCCCGTCAAAGGGAGCTGTCAGGGGCGGGCGTGACAAATTACGGCTCCGCAGCTCCGCGGGCTCCGCAGCCCGGCACTGCCGGGACGGGGACAATCCCACGGTGTCCTTTTGCTGGGAGTCACCGAGGGTCTGGATCCTGCCCAGTGTCCCCCGGGAACGCCAGGGTGGCACCGGGCCGGGGCGGGGCAGCGGGGTGACAGGCGGGTCCCTGCCCCGTGCCGCGCTGTGCCCGCTCTGTCCGTCCTTCCGAGCCGTGTCCCTGTGCCCGCCTGGCCCCGCCGTGACGTCCCGCTGGGCAGCGGCGGCCGATTTCCACCGCGTCGGCGTTTTCCCGGTGATTGCGGGGCCAGCGCTCGCCCGGCTCCCACCGATCAAATTACTGCCAGTGCTCCTGCCGCTCGTCCCAAATTCCCTGCAAATCCAAGTGTTCCAAGGTTAAAGAGTCACCCGCGCACCCGCCACCCCCCATCCCGTCACTGCCCAGAATCCGACCACGGCTGGAAAACAGAGTGGACAACGACCAAAATAATGCACCAATCCGTGTTTATCCGTGTTCGTTTGTATGTCCTTAACCAGCCGGAGTGGGGAATGTGCTCCTTGTTTGTCTCTCCTGCTGCTGGACCCACACTGTGCAGGAAGGACCAGCCTTGGGACAGGGAAACTGAGGCACAGAGGCAGCAGATTCCACATCAGCATCACGGCAGGACTGTGCCACATCCCGGCTGTTGGAAAGAGGCCGATGGAAACAACTCTGGGGAGCCCCAGGACGGCGTCTGGTTTGGCTCAGAGACCAGGGTGACGCTGATCCTCCTGGTGCCCTCTTCTGCTGCCACCCATCCCTGCAGCCACCCCTCACAGCACATGGGACACCCAAAATCTCCCTCCAGCCTGGTGATGGCGGGACTGGCGGGGTGAGCACCTGAGGAAGGGCCGTCCCTCACCCCCAGAACGGCAGGGAAGCGACAGCAGATGGGACAAGAGGCTGGCACAGGCGCGGTGCCGCTGGGGACCCCCTAACCTGGGGCTGTGCCTGCAGTGTGCCAGGCCCGGCCACAAGGAGTGCCAGGGCTCGGCCGTGCTAACGAGGTCACTCCCAGGGGGCTGTTTACCCCGTCCCCCGCTGGAGACCCCCAAAGGGCGCCTTGATCCTGCTGTCCCCGCGGGCGGTGGGGGGGCCCGGCTGTCACCGGCTGATAACCCCCAGCAGCTCCGTCCCGTGCCCGTTATCAGCGCCCGCCCGCCTGGCCAGACGCGGTAATTAGGGCGCTCAGCGTGAGCACGGATGAGCACGCGTGGGCCTGTGCACGGGCTGGCACGTGCCCGGCATCCGGCTGGGAGAGACGTGCCGGGCCCGACGGCGGCGGGGACGTGAGCGGGGCTGGTGTGCAGAGAGCTCTGCACAGCCGTGTGCCAGGCTGGTGTGCACAGGGACACACGTGTGCCAGGCTGGTGTGCACAGGGACACATGTGCCAGGGTGGTGTGCACAGGGACACACTTGCTGGATGGTGACAATTTGTGAGTGAGAGCGGCCTCTCCTCTCTTGGCTCCCTCCAGACTGAGGTGTCCCTGTCACCTTCACTGTCAGCCGCCACCGTGACCCCTCCTGCCACCTGGCTCTGCCCCTTCCACAGCCATCTGACTCCACGTGCCCTCCACTGGCCCTTGCCCTGCTCCCTCCTGGACCCTCACTCCTCTCCCCACTGGGTCCAAAGGATGTGGGTGTCCAGTGGTCCCTGCACCAGCATTGCCGTGCCCATCCCACCATGCCTATCCTGTAATGTCCACGTCTCTGTGCCCATCCTGCCGTGCCCATCCCGCTGTGCCCACCTCACCGTGCCCACCCGGCCGTGCCCCCGTGGCTCCCTGGGAGCAGCAGAGGCACTGCCAGCAGTAACACAATTACTGTTACGCTTTCCAGCCCTGGTCTCTCCGACAGAATTTCTGCTGTGATTCGATTTCCGTGGATCCTGGCTGGCTGCCACCACCCCTGGAGCCAGGCGGGCGCCGGCTCTCCCCGGAGAGGGCGAGGGGCAGCCGTGGCCAGAGCCCCTCGGTGTCACCCCTCTGCAGTGGGCACCACCTCACTGGCAGCAAGGAATGTCACATTCACGGTCCGGGAGGCTCCTGGTGCCTCGGGAGCTGCTCCGGTGGCAGTGCCAGCGGTGCCTGTGGCAGAGCAGTGCTGAGGTGTGAGGGCGGGGTCAGCTCCTCCTGGTACACACGGTGCTCCCCAAAGTGTGTGGGGAGGGATGTGGGGCAGCGTGCCCTGCTCTGGGAGGAGATGGGCATGGTGGGGTCTGGGTGTGTCGTGGGAATGAGGGGGGCACAAAGGAGCACCAGGGTGGGGGTCTCTGGGTGGCCGGGCAGGGTGCAGCGCAGGGCTGGGGGTCACTCACCCACATCCCAGCCCGAGACTGGTGGTCCCTCCCCAGTTCCCGCCCCGGGGGCTCGTGGCCGGCCCCGCTCGGTGGCCGCAGTGTCCGGGGTTGGGCTGCGGGAGAAGGGGCTGGAGCGGGACCTCTGCCCACCCCACTTTATTATTGAATTTAACCTACAGTCTTCCTTACATGCCACAGTGCCCGTAACTAGTGCAGAGGCTGCTTTTATGTGCAAATGAGGCTTTTTTTTTTTTAATCTTTGACAGAGAATGTGCTGTGTTTACATAACAGAGGGCCCTGGTACTCTGGAGAGGGCCACTGACAGTGCTGGCAGGAGATGTTAAGAAAGATCTAACATTTCTGATCTCTGTTTAGCCAGAGGCACTGCGAGGCGGCGGGAGCAGCAGGGGAGGGTGGCTCCGGGGTGCCCGGGAGAACAGCTCGGCTGTGCCTGCCCGGGGCCGGGAGGGCACCGGGACCAGGGACCTGGAGCAGCTGCAGGGATGGGGTGACACCAGAGGGCCATGGCCTGGGGGTCCCCATGCTGGGATGGAGACCCCAGAGCCCTTCCCAGCCCCATGGCATGGGAGGGGGCTGCCCTTCCCTTGGGCATCCAAAGGTTTGGGAGCATCCAGCAACCTTGGGATGACCAAAAGCTGGTGGTGAACCAGGAGCTGTCGGTGAAGGCAGAAGCTGTTGGGATGAACCGTCCCAGATTCCCTCCATGATCCACTGCCACCAGCAACGGGAAAAACTCCTCCTGCCAGGTTAAGTGGAAAAATGACCAATATCCCCGGGCCTGCCAGGTTCAAGCGCATTAATTCCGGGGAGTCGGTTAATGGCAGTATTGATTAGTCTCAGCACTGGGCTAACGAGCATCCATGCTAATGAGGGGTGAGTGGTGGGAATTGCAGCAGCTGGAGCAGTTTCAGGGAGCTTTGGTTGGGGGGGCGAGGGTAGAGCACCCCAAAAAGGGGCTTCACCTGCCTGGGGAGGGGGTTCATTGCCCTGGGATTGGCTCTGGCACACGAAAACCAGTATTTGTGTGCCAAAAATACAATTTCTGATTGACATCTCTGTTTTTTTCTGGACAAGAGGGTGATGTCATGAGTCTGAGGGAGAAACCTGTCCGGTCCATGCTGGCATCATGGCAGAATCCATCCACTCAGCTTGTCCATGCCATGCTGGCTCATTGTGGAGCAGCCAGCTATGGCCTCATCTGGGGGGTCAGCCAGCTCCCACCTCATCCACGGGGTCAGCCAGCTCCCAACTCATCCACGGGGTCAGCCAGCTCCCGACTCATCCACGGGGTCAGCCAGCTCCCAACTCATCCACGGGGTCAGCCAGCTTCCAGCTCTTGTGTTCACAGCTCTGGTGGACTTTATCCCAGGCATGTGCAGGGCTACAGGCTCCGGGGTCCCTCTCAGGGAGGTGTTGGGTGGGAAGGGATCTCCATGATCCCAATCCCACACATGGCACAATGGGGCCAGGGGCGAAGCCGCCCCAGCTCTTCCCTGTAAAGCTGCTCAGTTTTTGAACTCTTTGCTTTTTTCTTTCTTTGTTTTTTAGCTGCAAACACTTGAAAGGCCCCGTTCCTCCCTCCACTGTTCCCGGCAGCCCCCCCTTGCTCTGCCCCCCCAGCCCCGTCTCACTGAGGTCCCCAAGCAGAGCTGGGGGGGGTTGGTGACACCCCAAGTTTGGCTTTGAATTCGCTTTGTGCAATTTGGCAAAAAGTGAGTTGGAGGAGGGAGAATTAACTTGGTGTTTGGAGGCTCAAGAGCAGATTTTGCTTTGGGGTGCCCAGAGATACCCTTGAGGTGATACCACACTGGGGTACCAGCCCTGCAATAGGGTGCCAGCCCTGAAATGAGGTGCTGGCCCCGAAATGGGGTACCAGCCCCATAATGGGGTGCTGGCCCCGCAGTGAGGGCCCAGCTCAGCCCAACTGCTGCTGAGCACTGGTGAGGATCAGTTCATATATGACAGCCTGTGATATTCCATGAGTATTCCCGCAGCTGGAGGAAGCCGGGGCTCCTTTGGTGGCGTTTTTAGCACAGGTTTGGTGGGAATGCTCTCCGAGGTGCCACGTGCCCCGGCCCCCCCCGGGCTGGCGCTTGCATTTAAGCAAATTTGGTTTTCTTCTGTGTGCTCAAACCTCCCCATAGCCCGCGGGAGTGAGGTCTGGATCTGCTTCTGGATCCACAAACAGGCTCAAATAACAGCTCCGGGGGTCCCCATTTATCTCCGTGTCTCTCCTCGTGCATCCCATCTCATCCCGCTCTGTCACCCCGTCCTGTAATATCTCAGCATCTCCCTAAAGCAAAAGATGACAATAAAGTGTAAATGGGGAGTGTTGGCTCTGGAGTGTAATGATGGCAATTTAGATGCCAGCCGTCATTTCCCCGCCGTTGCCCCAGGTAACAGGAGCCGCCGAATCCTGTGGGAGCGCGGCCGAGGCGGGACGAGGTTACCTCGGAGGCTGATGGCTGTCCTGGGATTTTCTGTCATTTACCTTGAAAAGAGGGAAAGGGAAATAGCCGTAAATGAAGGTGTGAGCTGTGGGAGCGCCAGGCTGAGCTGGGCCGGGAGCGCTGCTCCCCCATCCCGACTGGGCCGGCACCAGTTCGTGACCAGCGCCGGGGCTGCCGGGGCTGGAGAACCCACTGGTTCTGCGTGGAATTCGCGTTCCTCAGCCGCAGTGCCTGTCCCGGTCCCCATCCCTGTTCCTGTCCCCGTCCTCATCCCTATTCTCTGTCCCCATCCCTGTATTCATCCTCGTCTCTGTCCCTATCCCCAATCCTGTCACCAGAGGACGGGGAAAGGGGTAGTGACAGGGGAAGGGAAGGGGAAAGACATGACGAGCATCCCTGAACCACCCCGTGCCCATCTCCGTGCCCCGTACCCGTGCCCGTCCCGCCCCCCGCCCTCCCTCTCGCTCCTTCTTTATTTTTTTAATCAGCCGCGTCGCTTTCCTGGCGCCGAAGCGTTTCCCAGCCCCGCACTCAGGAAACCTCATTAACACAGATCAAAAGGAGCTTTTAATGATTTATAAAGGTGCAGCAGTTTGGAGAAATTAAATAATTTAGGTGCTGTGTGTACGGCGGGTCCCTCC
>WEIV01023030.1:25932-37126 GCA_013390005.1 Calyptomena viridis | reverse complement strand
CTGCAGGGACCGCGGTGCAAACACCCAACGTGGGAGCAGCCTCCGGCCTGCCGGGCTCTGCAGAGCCAGGACATCCCCAGAAAGGTAGGAAAAGGAGGGGAAGGCGGTGGGAAAATCCGGGCGGGACACAGGGCACGGTGAAGGGTTTTATCTCGGCAAAGGCGGCGTACGTGCCTGGTGGGAAGGGGATTTGTGGCTGTGATTCCACAGCACCCGATAATCCCGAGTGTTGGTTTTTCCTGGGCCATCTGGGCACTCGTGGGGGGGCCGTGGCCATGCAGGGGTCTCCCTTTCCCAGCAGCTGGCCGGAGCTCGCCACCCCCGGCCCACCATGCCCTCCTCCAAGGGCGGCAGCGACTTCTGGATCGAGGGATCCCACCGGGAGGCGGCCCTGGAAGATTTCTACGTCGTGGGCCCCGAGCTGGGACGGTACCGGGGGAGGGGGAAGGGAGGGGCTGAAGGGGCAGGAGAACTCCTGGGATGGGAGAGTTTCCTGGTCAGGGAAGGGACTGGGTGGTGGGGAGAGGAGTGGAGGGATATGGGGAGGGATGGAGGGAAGCAGGAGGGATGGATGAAGGGGAATGGAGGAATGCAGAGGTGCAGGAGGGATGGAAGGATGCAGGAAGGGAGGGATGGATGCAGAGTGGATGGACAGAGGTGAGGGGGAATGGATGAAAGGGGATGCAAGAAACAATGCAGGAAATGATAGACTGATGTGAGGGATGGATGGATGGATGGATGGATGGATGGATGGATGGATGGATGGATGGATGGACAGATGGGGGGGTTGGATGAAGGGAATGGAGGGATGCAGGGAGGGATGGGAGGATGGATGAGAGAAGATGGATGGTGGCAGACCCTCCTCTCATGTGTGTCCTGGGGCTTGATTTGTGCTGTGACACTGCAGCCACTCTCTGAGAGCATCACTGGGGGTTTGCAGGATGGTCCTGGGGTCCCTGTGCATGTGGAGCTGGATATTGCCCACCCTCATTGGAGGGTGTGGGATCATGGGGAGACCCTTCTCCTTGCTGAGAAAGCCTTGGGGGATGAGCACTGAGGGTCCCACCTACAGCAGCCCCTGCAAAGGACAGGCAGTGCCAGCCCCCACAGAAGGACATGGGTCTGGATTTGTCCCACCTGGGTCAGAAAACCTGTCCAAGGGCACTGGCTGTGTCCCTGGTGAGGTGTCCCAGTGCCACCAGGGCAGGGGGATGCAAGGGGGTGCTGGAGGAGCCCTCTGAGAAGCTGGGAAGGTTGATAGCCCCATTCTGGGGGTCTCCAGCCTGTGCAGGTGGGTTTGGTCGTTCAGGCTGGGTTTCCATAGGTAGAGGACCCTGAAAAACAGCATTTTGGGTAAAAGCAGGAATTTGAGAGTTCTTGTCATGTCAACAGAGAGCTTGGCATTAAACAGCCCTGCACAGATGGATGTAGGACAGAGGGACAGGCCTGGAATCCATCCATCCACCCACCCACCCGTCCAAGTTTAAATCCCACTGGTCTCAGCCTTGGAGCCACCCACTCACAGCCACACACCTGGAATATTGGGATCTGGGTGGGATCTGGGGCAGTGGGAGCCCACTCACCATGCACAGCATTCCTTTAGTGCCTCTCCTGGCAAAGGTGGCTCCAGCTGTGGCCAGGAAGCCCCAGGGAGCGGGAGAGGGACGTAGGACAGGGGAGGACCCGGCCTGGGGTCACTCCCTGCACGTGCCCTCGCTGCCAGTCCGGGCTCTTGGCAAATCCCATTGTTCAACATTTTCCAGTTCATCTGGAAAGCAAATGCAATTATCTCCCGTCGCAGCCGAGGCTGATTGGGGATATTTACTTGAGGCCTTGAGCGGCGGCTGCGGGGCCCGGCGGGGCCGGGGGCCGGGGTGTAGCGAATTCCGGCACGAATCCAACCAAATCCAACCGCGGCCGTAATTGGGGATGCGTGAGGGGCAGCCACGGGCACAGCGGGCCCAGGAGCCACCCCGGCTCTTCCTAAACACTGAGCCGAGCTCTCCTAAATGATCTCGTTAGCATCGGGAATCAGGCTGGGAATTGTCCGTGCGGAAAATTCAAGCGGGGGGTGTGAGGCGACAGGTCCGGGCTGGGGTCCGGCTGCGGGGAGGGGGAGGAGAGCTCTGTCCCCGCATCCAGCCCGGCCGGGAAATCAGGACAAACCCTCCCGGCTTGTCCCGCTGGAGGTCCGTTATTGTGATGGTCACAGCAGTGATGCCGTTCTGGGTTCAAATTGCAGCTTTTGCCCATTTTGCTGAGCTGGAGCAGTGGGCGGCAGCCGCCCCTCACCTCCCACATGGAGCAATTTGCTTTCAAATCGCTTCTTGTTTGGAAACTAAAATTTCATGGGAAATGTTGGGGGAAAGGAAAGAAAATGTTTTGAAACGGGGCAAGGTCTGGGGTTTGCTCCCCCTGGGCCCCGCAGCATCCTGGTGGAACCTGGTACCCGGCTCTGCCGTTGCCATGGGAACATCATTCCCAAGTTTAGCCGGATGAGTTGCAAAATCCGCTCTGGGTTTGAAGGCAAATCCCCCTTTCAGGAGACCCGGGAGCGCGGGGGCTGCAGCACAGCCCTGCCGGGGGGCGGGTTTGGGCAAGGGGGAGGTTTTGGTGTGAAAGGCGGTGGTTTTGGGTGTCGGGGCAGCCTGGCCAAGGCACGGGCAGCCGGGGCTGCAGGGCACCTCCTGGCACTGCCTGAGCTCCGTCCCAGAAGGTGGCAAAGCCAAAGTGCAACAAAACGCGGCCGATTACTCCGGGGCAGGAATTAATGTGCTCCAGGAGCCAGGCGGGGAGATGGAATTGCAAATGAGCCCCGGAATGGCCCCGAGCGATGGGCTGATTTCACCGTCCAGCGCTCAGAAAACGTGATTAACTCCATCTGAAGCCGCCAGCGGCGGAGGGCACGGCGGGGGTGTGAGGGGAACGGTGCCCGTGTCACCCGTGTGCGGGGACAGGGACCGGCCCCGGGGGCACGGCTGGGATGGGGCCCTGGCAGTGTCCCCGCTGTCCCCGAGACGTTGTGAGAGGGGACACGGAGGCTCCGTCCTGTCGCGAAAGCCGCTTAAGGGTTTAAACTCCCCGTAGAACTCGGTTTTAATTAAAATGGCTTTGGCCGGGAAAGCTGGGAATGGTGCGGGAAGGGGGATCCATGAAGAGAGGGATCCACGCTGAGCTCCCTGGCACTGGCAAAGGTGCTGGGGGGGGCACGGGGTGGGTGGGACCCCCTGTCCGAGCCTCACCTCCCTGTGCCCTCCCAGGGGAGCCACCTCGGTGGTGTTCAGCTGCCAGGAGAAGGGAACGGGAGCCCCCTACGCTGCCAAGATCCTGAAGAAGACGGTGAGTGTGGCAGGGGGGGACACTGCAGGTAGAGGAGCTGCAGGGGAGGCTGTTCCCCCTCCACTGCTAAAGCTCCTGGCACCAGGATGGGCACGAGGTTGTTGCTGGGCATCACTCCCACGGCCTGGGGGTCCCAGGTGGACAAAATCACTGAGATTTGGGATGGGGATGCAGCAGGGAGGGCACTGGGTGCATTTTTGTGGGGAGACGGGCCCTGGGACAGACATGGGAATGTGCTGGGAGTAGTGGGGAGGGTCTCTGCGTGGTGGGGGGACCAGAGCCAGGCCTGGCAGCACAGGTGACACAACCTCTGTGGGGGCTCTGCTTTCCAGATCGACAAGAAGATTGTGAGGACAGAGATTGGGGTCCTGCTGCGGCTCTCACACCCCAACATCGTGAGTACAACCCTGGGGGGCCAGGGCTCCTGGGGGAGGGTTTCCTCTTAACTTTGCCCAGCCCAGTGCCGAGGGAAGGGCTGGGATGTCCTTGTCCTCATCCCATCTCGGTGCAGGAAGAACCCACCACCCCATGGGAAACCCTCATGGATGGACATGTCCCCCCCCCAGCCTCACAGGGGGGTCCAGGTGACTCTCCACTCGCTGCCACATGAAATTCCAGGTCCTTGCATCTCCTTTGAGCTCCCGGCTCTGACATCAAGGACCCCCATCCTCCCCCTCCCCGTGCCTTGGCCCGAGATTTCCATTCAGTAAGCAATTCCTGGCGAGGAGATCAAATGAATCCCACAGAAAATTGCCCGTCTGTAATGAATCCTGCAAGGGGAGATAAAAGGGGAGGCCGGGGCCGCGGGGGCTGGGGCCGTGCCCCGCCCCTGCCGTGTCCTTGCTCAGCGCTCCGGGATAGCGGGAGCGGGGCTGGAGCGATTTGCAACGCCCAGAGCGGAGCTAATCCCCCCCGGTGTCACAGCGGCAGGGGCTGGGGGCTCTGTGCCCCCCCTCACCTCCCCAGAAGGCTTATTCCCAGCTGCTTAGTTCCACTGGGAAATTGCAGAAGCATCTTGGAGAACACCTGAGTTAAAGAAACGGCACGCACTCGCTGTGCTGGGGGGTGAGAGCTGGGGTGGGACGGGCCCTGCTCTGGTTGGGATTGTGATCGGGACATCGTGGGGACATTGTTGGGACATTGTCCTGCCTCTGGCTGCTCCTGCCCAAGCTGCAGCATCCCTCAAACCCTGGGCACAGCTGCTTCCAGCCCAGCAATGACCACCATCCTCGGGGCCCCTGAACCCTGATGCAAAGAGAAGAAGCTGAGACAAACTCCAGCCATCCCAAAACCAGGAATAATGAGGACAAAGGCGGGAGCTGGGATGTCCCTAAGCCCCTCGGTGTGGGCCGGCCTCGGGGTGTTACAGTGTTTTGGGGCAATTTGGTCCTTCAGCCTTTGCCAGGGAGACATTCCCCCCATCCCAGGACATTTGGGCAGATCCAGGGATAACAGCCAGGATGAGGATCATCCACTCGGAGCAGCCCAGGTGATAACAGCCATGGATGGGACGAGGCTCCTCTCTGATGTGTTATCAGAAACACAACAGAAAATCCAATTTCTGCTCTCCCTCCTCCTCCCCTCTCCAGGCAGCGGCTCCTCAGAGCCGTGGAGGAGGATCCAGCCACTTGGAATATTTAAATCCCTGAGGTTTCTGTAGGGTTCTGCTCATCCCAAGTTCAAGTGATTGTTGAAGAGGAGCTGCTCTGTTCCATTATTGACACCGGGGCCGTCTCTGCTCTCGCTATCGTGCGGCACCAACCTCGACAGCGGCTGATAATGGGATTGTAAACTTTTGAAGTTAATAGGAAAATTATAGTGCTCCGTGTATTATTCTAATGCAATAAGCTGCCACATAGTGTCTCTCAGCCCGCGGGGGCTCACGGCTTGTCACCCAGCCTGGGAAGGGAATGATTAAAGCCCCATGAAATTCGCGGTGTCACAAAAGTCTTAAGAAGCACGAAATTCTTGGGTTTCCATTAAAGACACAAAAAAAAAAAAGGGAAAAATTGCATTTTGACGTAGTTTTAAGAGAGGATCGTTAATTCCAGATGGGCTGTGGCTGCACAAAGAGCTCGTGTGGGAGCTGAGATACAAAAGTCAGGAGAAAAGCAGTGGTTGGTGCCTCTTCTGCTGCAGAACATTCCAAGGGACATTCCCAAAAGCACCGGCACAGTTCCAGGGCCCTGATCCCGGAGTGGCCATGACCCCGCAGGGCTCTGTCTGTCTTTCCCACATCCCGGCCCAGAGAGATGTGCAGGATCCATCCCATGGGATGCAGGAAGGGCTGGATGGAGGCACCGAGGCCTGACACGGCCAACAGAGCTGAGAAACTAAAACGCTCCCAGGGAGCTCCTCCTCTGGCAAATGAGCTTGGAAACATGAAGAGGATAAAGCCACCATCTCTTCCCATTCCCAGATTCATCTTTAATCCATGGGAAGTGAGCAGGGCTGCTGCAAACAGTTAAAAAAATTTGGGTTCAAACAAATCGAGAGGCAAGGAGGGAAATGTGCTGGGTGCCCTGAAACAACCCTTTTCCCCTGGTGTTCCCACGCTCCTCCCGGCACAGTGAGGGTGTATCCCACATCCCCATCCCACATCCTGCATCCACATCCCTCCTGTCACCCTTTCCAGATCAAGCTGAAGGAGATTTTCGAGACGCCGTCGGAGATCGCGCTCATCCTGGAGCTGGTGACGGGGGGAGAGCTCTTCGACAGGTATGTCCAGCCCTGTCCCTGCCCTGGGGGGACAGGTCCCACCCTGGTGGTGGGGGGAGGAGGAGGATGGAGGGGGCTGAGGGCTCCCTGTGCCCACAGGATCGTGGAGAGGGGGTTCTACAGCGAGCGGGACGCGGCTCACGTGGTCAAACAGATCCTGGAGGCTGTTTCGGTACCGTGTCCCCGGGAACTGCCTGGACAGGGGGGCCCGGGGGGGCTCGGGGTGTCACTGTGGGGGCTGCACCCATGGGAGAGGCACCCAGACCCGCACCTGTCCCGAATCCCCCCAGGGAGAGGTGCCCAGAGCTGCACCCATTCCCAAATATCCCTGGGAGGAGGCGTTTTCCTGCTCGCCCTTGGCATTCCAAAGGCACCGCTGGAGATGGATCCACTTTTAGGGGGGATGAAGGGGAGGAGGGAGGAAGGTCAGAGCTGCTCTGCATCCCAGGTCTGCTGGAGATGGGGTTTCTATGGCAACAGGAGGGTTTGAAAATGGGAACTCCTAACTGGAAATGTCCTTCCCAGACCCCCCGCCGGCAGCTCCGGCACTGCAGTGGTGGGTGTTCCCAAAGGAACTGTGCAGCGAGGTGCTCCCGAGTTTGGGGCAGGTCCCCACTTACTGCTACCTCCCAGATTCTCTCTGAGGCCGTTCCCCTCCCTTCCCACATCCCACTTTTTCTCTCCGTGCAGTATTTACATGAAAATGGAGTCGTCCACAGGGACCTGAAGCCGGAGAACCTGCTCTATGCAGACCTGTCCCCCGATGCGCCCCTCAAAATCGGTGGGTTTGGGGCCCTTCCAGGGGTCGCGGCACGAGGGGGGTTCCTGCTGCCTCTCCCTGACGCTGCTCTGCTCCCCTGTGTCCCTCCAGGTGACTTTGGGCTCTCCAAGATCGTGGATGAGCAGGACACCATGAAAACGGTCTGCGGGACCCCGGGATACTGCGGTGAGAGGGGAGGGCTGGGGTGGGAGGGGGATTTGGGGGGCCTTTCCCTGCCTGAGGCCGTGCACAGCTCGGTGCGGGGATGGCTGGGGGCTGTGCCAGGCCTGGCAGAAGCTGCCGGTGCCCAGGAGGTGTTTCCTGGGCCAGGAGGTTCCCGCCGTGCCGGGACCTCCCCCACGGGTGTGTTTGAACCTCAAACTCTACTTCCAGCCCCCGAAATCCTCCACGGGTGCCCATATGGCCCTGAAGTGGATATGTGGAGTGTGGGTGTCATCACCTATATCCTGTGAGTACCTGCGTGGGGTAGAACCGGGGGAGGGGGGGGTTTGTCCCACCCCATCCCACCCCACGGCGGGGGCCCGGGGGCAGCTCCTCTGTCCCCCCTCACAGGCTCTGTGGCTTCGAGCCCTTCTTCGACCCGCGGGGGGACCAGTACATGTACAGCCGCATCCTCACCTGTGACTACGAGTTCGTGTCGCCGTGGTGGGACGAGGTGTCCCTCAATGCCAAGGACTTGGTGAGCGGGGCAGCGCCGGGGCTCGGGGGAGAGGCTTCGGCTCAGAGCCCGTGAAATAACAGAGCTCGGGGCGTTTTCGTTGCTGTCAGGTCAGAAAATTGATCGTTTTGGACCCCCAGAAGAGACTGACGGTCCACCAGGCTCTGGAGCACCCCTGGGTCACGGGGAAAGCTGCCAAATTCGCTCACATGGACAGCACGCAGAAGAAACTGCAGGAATTCAATGCCAGGAGGAAACTGAAGGTGAGGGGAGGGCGCTCCTTCACCCCGGGGGTGGTTCGCGGTCGGGTCCCCTCGGGCAAAGGGCTGGGGTCACCCAAAGCTGTTGTCACTTCTTTCGTGGATCCCCTGCCCCGATAAACGTCCGGTGACATGTGACAGGGCGGGGGGGCCGTGGCAGGGAGGGTGGGAAGGGTGGTGGAGCTGCTGCGGGGAAAAGCATCACCAGAGGGGAAGGGCTGGGCTGCCACCTCCCCTCCCACCGCTCCCGGGGCTCGAGAGTGGCTTTGGAGGGAGGATCCCGCCAAAAACCCGCTAACGAGCGCTCCAAACACCCGCTAACCACCGCTCAGTGCCCGAGGGAACGGCCGAGCTGTGCCAGGGGCGTTTGGGACGGATCTCGGGAAAATGTTCCTCCCCGAGAGGATGGTCGGGCACTGACCAGGCTCCCCAGGGCAGCGGGCACAGCACCAAAGCTGCCAGAGCTGCAGGAGGGTTTGGCCAATTCCCTCAGGGACAGGGTGGGATCGCTGGGGTGTCTGCAGGGGNGAGGATCCCGCCAAAAACCCGCTAACGAGCGCTCCAAACACCCGCTAACCACCGCTCAGTGCCCGAGGGAACGGCCGAGCTGTGCCAGGGGCGTTTGGGACGGATCTCGGGAAAATGTTCCTCCCCGAGAGGATGGTCGGGCACTGACCAGGCTCCCCAGGGCAGCGGGCACAGCACCAAAGCTGCCAGAGCTGCAGGAGGGTTTGGCCAATTCCCTCAGGGACAGGGTGGGATCGCTGGGGTGTCTGCAGGGGCAGGAGCTGGATGGATGATCCCTGGGGGTCCCTTCCAACCCCGGACAGTGCCATTCTGTGACTCTGTGCCTTCGCCACAGGCTGCCATGAAGGCCGTGGTGGCCTCCAGCCGCCTGGGCAACCACGGGCACCACGACTNTGCCCGGCGCCGGCTGCCAGAGCTAACGGGGGCAGCCCCGACCACCGACAGCCGCCCCGGGGGCTGCGAGAGCCCCGAGCCCGCGCCCCGGGCTCTGGAACGTCCTTATTCCGTGTCCTGTTCCAGTGAGTTCCCCGGTCACTGTCCCTGTGTGTCTGTGCCCGCCCGGCTCAGGGAACGGGAGGTGACTCCTCTTCCCACCACGGAACAGTTGGGGGGCTTGGGAAGGTCCCCGAGTGGCTTAAAAACCAGGAGCAAAGAGCGGGACAGAGGATTTCGCTCCCCTCCCGAGTTGTCTTGGAGGGGGTTTGTACATTCCTGTAAATAATCCTGCAGGGTTTGTTCCTTTGGATTTCTCTGCCCTTGCTGTGATGTCTCCAGTGCCCACCCGTGGCTTTGCTGCTGTGTTAGACGAGGCTTTAGGAGCCCTTGAAAGCAGATGTTTGATTCTCTCCAAGGAAAAACCTGTGCCAGAGGTTCCTTTGCCACCCCCAGCTGGCAGCCAACCTCCGATTTTTGGTTTTCCCGGTTTTCTGGTGTTCCCACCTTGTCTTGCTGTGGTGGTGGTGGTGGCAGGGTTGTCACGGACTGGGAATGCTGGTCTGGCCTCTCCTTGGCATCCCAAGTTAGGATTCACACAACAATTTTAAGGAAGAATGACACAACCCTCCCTACAGCACATTGTGAGACTGCACCTGCTGTTCCCTGAGGGAGGACAACGAGTTTATACACATTTTGGTGGGTTTTTTAATGAAATCAAGGGACAGTCTTCTTGACAAGAAATTTTTGAGGCAGCATTTACCAAGCCACAGGATAAGGATTTACAGATTTTAATACAGAACAAGTGACCAGACAGGAAAAGCCATATTCCACATGGGAATTCCAGGGGCTGTGCAGCCCCAGCTGAGGGGATCCAGCAAGGTTTGATCCCTCAGGCTGTGCCCACCACCTGCACCCCCAGCTTTGGGCTCATAACAGTGTGTTCAGGGTAAAAATCTCACCTGAAGGAGCAGGAATTTGTGCGGGGGGATCAGAACTGAGCAGCTGGTACAGGAGGGGCAAAAAACCCCCAAATTGAGGTTTTGCTGGAGCTGCAGCCACGTGATGGAGCCGGGGGTGACAGAGCAGGGCCAGCAGGTCGTGGCTGTCCCAGAGCACAGGAGGAACAGGTGACACAAGGATTTGGGGTTTATTCACTGCACAAAAACCCAACGGGCTCCGTGTAAGGGCTGATCCACCAGATGGAGCTCGGTGGGGTTTGGGGAGCTTGTAAAGCCAAATGCAGAGGAGAAATAGGAGGTTCCAGCAGGGTTTTAATTGGAAAAGTCTTGTCTTGACCAGAACTGCACTTTTTTTAACTGAGTTGTCCCTTTGTGGGATGGATGCTGAGCCTGTGGGATGCTGCAGCACTGGGAAATTATCCCTATTCCTTTGCATTTTGCAGGAGGGGCAGTTTTCCCCTCCTTTTTCTAATCCCCAGGGCTGATCCCTGCAGTGTCCCATCCCAGGGTGTCCTTCCAGCTCCGTGTTGTCTCCCTGTGCTCCAGCAGGACCAGGCCCCACCTCGAACCTTGTTCTTTACTAATCCATGTTTTAAAAACTGTTTTATAACCTTTGCCATGAAATACTGATTAAAGCACCTTGCAGGACCAGGCTGGAGTGCTCAGCACCCCCAGAGCCTGGGCAGCAGGGACTGGTGCTGGGAAAGGCTGAGTGACATTGCTGAGCATTCCCAATCCTGCAGAAAAGTGGGAACTGAGGGTTCAACGAGGAAAGAAAAAAAAAAAGAATAAATTACACAAAGTGTCTCCAGTGGTGCAAGGCACTGGGGGATGGGTGGGAAATGTGAGCAAACCCAGGAGTTTGCCTCTTGTATTAACAATTATTCCACAGGTATCTGTACTTAAAAATAGGGAAAATGGGGGGAAAGCCCATGGAGGTGCTTTGGGTCAGTTGGTGTTTGCAGGGTGTGTTTGAGTAACTCCTGAGTGTGGTGGTGACAGTTCTGATATCGGGGTGTTTATAACCAACTAGAGACAGCGAATAAAGTATCAAATACCAGAGCCTGGGCTCCGTTTCCATTGTTATCCTGGGAATACCACGGCTAAAAACTGGCCTGGGATGGTCTGGGTTGGAAGGGACTTTAAGGATCATCCCATCCCACCCCCCGCCATGGGCCAGGCTGCTCCAAGCCCCGGGGATGGGGCATCACAGCCCGGGCGGAACCAGAGGAGCGTTAAATTCCCGTCCATCCCAAACCCTTCCGTGATTCCAAGATGTGATGACGTCATCCACAGCGATGACGTCACCATTCCCGTTGCCATGCCGCCAACCGCCCTTCCTGCGCAGTGGGCGGGGCGTGAGCCGGACCGCCCAATAGACGACGAGAGGAGGCGGGGCAAGTGGCGCAGCGGGCGCTCCGATTGGCTGCGGCGCCCGTGTTTTGGCAGCCGAGGGGAGGGAGGGGCGGGGCCTCACGCCAGGCGGCGCTCGCTGAGTGGTCGGGGCGGGGCCGGG
>WEIV01023030.1:15133-25639 GCA_013390005.1 Calyptomena viridis | reverse complement strand
CGTCCGTCCCTCCCCGGGTTTGGGGGTCCCGTTCCCTTCCCGGGGGCGGGTTTGGGGGTCGGGCAGTGCCCGGTGCCCCCCGCCCCCTCCCCGTTCCCGGTGGCATCAACGGCCCGTCCCGGTTGATTTTAACGATTCATTAACGGCCCGTCCTCCTTCTGCCCCCAGGGCCGCGGTCCCGGAGCCCGCAGGACCCCAGGACTTGGCCCTGTGAGTACGGGAGGGGTTTCTCGCCCTGAACGTGCCTTTCCTGAAGCCCCTCGGGTCGGTGCCAACCCCCCGAGCTGCGCGGGTTATTGCTGTAAATGATGGATAAAAATTGGGCCCGAGGCTGGTCTTGGGGTGAAATTCCGTGTTTTCAGGGGTTGGTCACGAGGAGCTGTGGGTTGGGCAGGCCCGGGGCTGCACTTTTGGATTTGTGACGCTTTTCCTCACCCAGTAAACGGGACCCGTTTATTTTCCAGACTGGTTTGGGTTGGAAGGGATGGTAAAGCCCAGGTTGCTCCAATTCCCACCCAGCCGGTCCCAAAACATTTCCAGGGATGGAGCAGCCCCAGCTTCTCTGGACAACCTACAGAAAATGTGCTAATAACACTTAATTTTGGGCAATACTGCAAAGTAATATCAATGCAGTGATCTCAAGGGTAAAACAATAACTGTAATAATATGTTTGGTTATAGTTCTTTAAGAAGATAAAGAGAAATGGACCGAGGTGGGTGACTCCTGTGTTCCCTTTTTTCCTCAGAACATACTGGAATTGCCCTTTCCCACGTGAAGCTCAGCCATGAGTGACCAGGAGTTTGTTCTCTGCAAGTGGAAGAGGCGTTTGTGGCCAGCCAAGGTAATGAGGAATGAGGAAATGCTCGTGGGGATCACTTGGGAAGGGAGAAACAGCAGGAAGGAAGTGAAAGCTCACAGTAAACACGTTTATTCTTGTCCAGGTTTATACTTGGGAGTGTTCCAGGCCAGTTGGATGGGGCTGGGAACAACCTGGGATAGTGGAAGGTGTCCCTGCCTGTGGAAGGGGTGGGGTGGGATGAGCTTTAAGGTCCTTCCAGCCCAATCCATTCCAATCCTAAGGCTGCAGCTGCTTTGGACTTTGGTATAAAAAGTCCTTATAAAAACACTTCTGTTTCTTATAAAAACATTTGTGATGTCAAATCTCTTGGTCAAGGATTTTAGGTGAGTGTTTGTTTTTGATGCAGGTTTTGTGCAAACCTGGAGCTGCTGGGAACATTCCTGTTGGCACCACCAAGAAGATGGGCCTTAAAGCTGAAATACTTGGCTTGGAGAAGCAGTTGAGTATCCTTGTTCCTGCCACATGTTTCCAGTCTTAGACACTGAGAAAAGAGGGGGAAAAGGAATCTCTTGATCAGAAGATACCTGTGAGGTGGGATCATGGATCTGGAGAAGGTTGAGGTGTTTAACCCTGACAAGGACAAGTTGGGGGGGACAAACATTCCAGGTTTGTGGCTGAGGGGGAGCAGAGCTGGGCTGCTGGGGGGTTTGATGTGCTGGTTCCAGTGAGCTCTGTTGTGTTCCAGGGTCAGTGTGAGCTCTGCAAACGCTGTCCCCCTGACAGAGGAGAGGATCAAGGCCATTGCCTCCAACCTGGGTGAGCAAAATGTGCTGCTTTGCCTCTATTCTGAGTGTAAAACTCAGACTCAGCCTGGGGGATAATGATTCTGTATTCCACTCTTATTTTTGGAGAAGCTTTTTTCATGTTTCTTTCCCCCTTTTCCATCCATAAAGTTGGAAAATAGGTTAAACACAATAATTTTCCTCTTCCCTGGGGTGGTTTGTTGGAGGGAATGGTGAAGAAATGTGTCTTTCCCTCCAAATGAGGCACTGGGAGCTTGTGCCTCTCTATCCTTTGCTTTGAGAACCAGGAATGATTTGTGTTAAAANATAATAAAAATTATTATTATTAAAGGAATTGATTATTAAAGACATTTCACATCTCTAGTGATAAATGCTTGCATTTATTGGATGTTATTGTTCCTCAGAGCAAAAGAACAACGTGAGTGAGGCCGTGGAGGAGCTGCAGTATCGCTGTGCCCTCAAAATGGCCCTGGACGTGCTGAGCCAGAGCGAGCCGGGCCCGCGGGGGGCTCAGTCCTCCCGGGACAGCAGGGTGGGCTGTGCCCCCCCCGCCCCCTCCTGGCGCTCCCGCTCCACAGAGCCCGAGGCTGCCGGCAGGAAAAGGAAACCACAAAGCAACTGGAACCTCAAGGGGGGGACAAAAACACGGAGCCAGGGAGGCCCTGTCCCCTCAGAGCCGAGGGGCAGAGCCCAGGGAGGGGGGACGAGCCCTGCCAAAGCCGCTGGAAGTGGGACAAACCTTTCCAAAGCCTGCGGAGATGGGACCAGCCCTGCCAAGGCCCCTGGAAGTGGAGCAAACCTGCCCAAAGGCCGGGGAGGGGGCACAAACCCACCCAGGTGTGGTCCCAGGGACTCCTGGGAGGCACCAAGCCCTGCCAGTCCCAGCTGCAAAACGCCAGAGCCAAAAGCATCCCCGAGGCAGAGAAAGGCACAGCCCAGAGCGGGGCACAGAGCTGCCCCGAAGCCCAGGGAGGGCCGGAACCAGCCGGGAAGGAAAAGGCCGCGCAGGGACGACTCCCCCCGGGACCAGGCCCAGCTGCCCGTGGAGGGCTCTCTGCCCGTGCCCTCCAAGTCTGGCACCATGGAACCTGCCCCCAGGCCTGGCAGTCGGCGTGGAAGGACATTCCTGGAGTCCTCTGGTGCCTCGGATGAGCCGGAGAAAAGCGTCAGCGGCGGGAGAGAGAGTCCGGCAAAGCAGCTGGACAGGAGGAGAAAGGCAGAGGGGGGAAAACAGCTGGATGGGGCAGGAGTGGCCCCAGGCAGAGGCAGGAAAGGCAGGAAACACTCTGGATCCTCACCTGGAGCCTTGCCTCAGCCTCAAGAGCAGGAAAACAAGGATCCCTCCCGCGGGAATACAGCCAAGCTGATCCAGCTGCCTGACTCTGAGGAGGATGAAGGTGGGCAAATCCCTTGGGGGAGGGACACCATCCCAGGGGGGTGTCTGGCACTGTAACTGCTCTGGGAATGTTGCTTTGCTTTGGGGAATGTAGTTCTTGAATGGCTGATTTAGTTCCTTGGGGTTTAAATTTTGAAGAAGCAAAAATGCTGCTGCCTTTGGTGCTGGGAAAGGCTTGGGTGGCACTTGGAGTTACTTGGGATTTTCAATGGAAAACTATTTAGCAGTAGTTGTTGCCTTTTAAGTTCACACTTGTCTTCTCTTGCTGCTCTAATTAGTCGAGTTTAAATGATGTTGGTTGGTGCAGTCCTGAAACCAGACCTGTTCCTTTCCATTTTCCTCTTCTTAACACATTATCAGGCCTTTCCCCAGCTGAGAGTGTTCAGGTGGGACAGACCCTTGTGTCCCTGTGGTTTGTGGTGCTCGGGGTCACCCCCGTGGGTGTGACAGGCCCAGTGTCCCCTCGGGGTCACCCCCAGGTCTCACCTGCTCTGAAGCTGATCCCGTTCTAATCCCTGGCTCTTGGCAGGGCTGGAAGCCCCCGGAATGTCCTCAAGGAGAATTTCCCTGGAGTGTTCCCCTCCCCTGTCCCCCCTGGTGGATGAAGAGGAGGAATATTTCCCGAGTGTTCTGTACCGACGAGGTGAGTCCAGGCCTGGAGGGGGAGGTTCAGTTTGTTCAGCCCCGAGGATCAAACCCCACCTGCCCAAGGGGAATAAACCCCGTTTCCTGGATGCCCCGGGCTTTTGCATCCACAATGAAATGCCAGATCCCTGTGAAAGGGGCACTGAAACTGCCGAGTTTGTGCTCAGAACTCCCCTTTGTGCTGCGTGTGGTGGGGATGATGCCCCGACGCCTCAAGTGAAACCTGTAAAAGAAGAGAAACTCCTGCAGGAACAGTCCGGGGGTGGATGAGAGGGTGAGATCTGTGGCGTCTCCTTGTTTTTAAAGGAAATTTGCTTTCTTTTCCCCCGCAGAGCCCCAGGCCATGGAGGAGGGGATGCTGGTGTGGTGCAAGCTCCGGCGCTATCCCTACTGGCCGGCGGTGGTAAGAGCAGCTCCTGCCCGCTCACATCCCGGTATCCTGCTGAGCAGGAGCGCTCTGGAGGGACTTTTGCCTTTCCTGACTCCTGTAGAGCTGGGAATGTGAAAGATCTCCCAGTAGAAACGTTCCAGGGCTCACAGAAGTAAAATCGCATGTGAGAAAATCACATAAAAAAAGAACACGTGGTTAATTCCCAGCTGTTTGTGCTGGAGCAGAGGGTTGTCCTGAGTTGTGTCATAGGATAAGACCTTGTTTCCAACTACCAAAAGAAAGGGGGTGGTGTTTGTGCACTGAAAATGCTCCCTTGGGGTAACTGGTTACTCCTTTAACTTTTCATATTTGTGTCATAAAGGAAGTTACACAAATAAGAAAAATTAAGTGTGATATGTCAGATACCCATGGAAAACACTCCTGCTCTTTCAGATTTTGGGAGGTAAAATGAGGCTTTTTTTCTGTGCCCAGGTGAAAACAGTGAAGAGGAAGCACCGCAGGGCCTGTGTGCTCTTCATAGATGGCACCACCAACGAGAAGAAAAGGGGGTAAATGTGCCTTTGAGTCACATCCTGAGCCTTGTGATGCTGTTGCAGGGCAGGGACGATCCCTCCAGGCTGCTCTGGGAGCAGGGCAGGGCTGCACAGGGTGCTTTGTGCTGCTGCAGGTTGGGGCAGGTCCGTGTCCATGGAGGGCTGAGGAATTAAACCCCAAACCAGGCCCTGGGACACAGGCAGGGCTTGACTTGCACTGCCCAAACTTCCTGGAAACACAGCCTGCTTTGAGCTTTGTTCTAAACCAGGTGATTTGTCATTTGTTAAAAGATTCTGTAGTTTTAGCTTATTCTGGAAACCGAAACTGGAAAAGCCTGTGCTCCTGGGAAATCAGATTTTCCTGGGGAGGTGGAATTGCAGGAAATAAACAGGGAATTGAGGCAGTGGAGTTGCACCTCTAACTGTGTTTTTGAAGTTTCTCAGTGTCTCTGAAGAGCCTGAAGCACTTTGACTGTGAAGAGAAGCAGGAGCTCATTGTGAGTATCCCAGAAATTGCAGGAGTTGGGAAAATCCAGTGGGAAATGCAGGGGAGGAATGTGGGGCCTGGCACCCCCAGAGCTGCTCTCAGCCCTGGCAGGGGTGGATTTTCCTGCAAGGGAACTGGGGTTCATTGCCAGGAACCATTCCTGGTGCCCAGGGCTGGAACTGTTCCCCAGCTGCTCCCTTTGGGACTGAGGTGCCCCCTGTTTTGCAGACACGAGCCAGGGAGAACTATGCCCAGGAGATCGAGTGGTGCATCCAGCTCATCCTGGACTATCGCATCCGAGTGGGTGAGCAGGGCACGGAGTCTGGGGGGCTGCAGGGAGCCCAGGGCCCCCCCAGAGCCACTGCCCCCCATCCCAGAGCCACTGCCCCCCATCCCAGAGCCACTGCCCCCCATCCCAGGCTGCTCCAGCCTGGCCTTGGACACCCCCAGGGCCGGGGCAGCCACAGCTCCCCTGGGCAGCCATCCTGAGATCCGTCAGGAACAGGCAGTCCTGAGGTGTCAGCTTGGGTTCCTGGGCTGGATGGAACTGATCAATAACCCTGGTTTGGGTTTTTAGGTTGTCATTCCTTCACTGGATCCTTCCTGGAGTATTTTGCTGCTGATATCAGTAAGTAAATTTCTCTTTTTTTTTTAATTTTCCTCTTTGTTGGGTAAATTAAACTCCAACAGTCACACGACTGACTTTGACACCAGACCCAGAGAGAGGCTGCCATTAAATCCAGAACACTCCATGATCACAATTAAAGCTTTAATTAAGTTAAATAAATATTGAAGGTTCAAGACAATCAGAATAGTTGGAGTTGTGACTGTTTCCTTCACATGTCAGTGGAAACTCTAATTTCTTTTTTTTTAAATGAAGATTTTGGTGGTGGTTTTCTGACCTCTTTGGTAGAGAAGGAAGAAAAACTTTGCTCTTACCAACAAAGTCCTTATTTTCTATTTATACGTTTCTATTTCCACATGTAGTTATGGCTGTGAGAGCCCTTTGTGTATTGAACTGGAAATGCTTGTGCCCTTTATTCCAGGTTATCCAGTCAGGAAACAGGGATTCCAGAGTGAGGTGCAAATGACCTTCCCCAGCCCAGCAGAGGAGGATCTGGGAGAGTCTTCCCTGGAGAATTCCCCCCAGAAACCCCTGAGGAAGCTGCTCCCAGACAGGAGCAGAGCAGCCAGGGACAGGGAGAACAAAAAACTCGTGGAATTCATCGTGAAAACCAAAGGGGCAGAGGAGCATCTGCTGGGGATCCTCAAGAGTGGGAAACAGTCGCGGTGGCTGCAGAAGTTCCTGAGCTCCCACAGGTACATGACGTGTGTGGAGACGTACCTGGAGGACGAGGAGCAGCTGGACCTGGTGGTGGATTATCTGAAGGAGGTTTACAGGGAGATGGACACGACCAACCTGCACCAGATCCTGGGCGATGGCATCAAGTTCATCTCGGACGTGCTGCTGCCTGAGGTGAGGGAGGGGCTCCGAGGTAACAAATGACACCAATTAGCCTTAATTATCACCTTGGCGTCACGTGGCTCCTGTGGAATGTCCCGGGGAGGGTTCCCAGGGCTCGGCCAAGCAGGAATGTTCCCACCTGCCCACGGCCTGAGTGCCTGCAATGTTCTTTTTTAGGCACAGGAGGGAGGAGCTTGAAGTAGTTTGTTGTTTTTAAAGGCAGAATGATCGTTTTCTGGTGTGTTTTAATTACTCCCGAAATGTTTCAAAGCTTTGTTATGGGGGTTTTATTTTAATTTGGCAGCTTCTCAGGGTTTTCTTGGCCCTCTGTCTGTGTGGGAGGGTGGTGAGATGATTGTTTTTGTGGTTGTTTAGATACTTTTCTGTTCTTCCCAGGGATTTTCCCAGGAGAACACTTAACTTGTGCACAAGTAAAATTACTGTGAAGAATATCTCAGTGTGGGGGGAAAAACACTCCCCTGGGGGTGACACAGGATCAGCTTCTATTATTTATTTAAGAATTTCAGGCACACCAGGAGCAGTTTCAGCCAAGTTTCCCAAGTGATTGAGGAACCCTTTTCTCACCCGAGGCAGCTCCAAATCCCTGGGTGTGATTTGGGTTTGTTTCCTGGTTATAAATGAATTAAATGCTTTTGTAGGCCATCATTTATGCAATTGCTGCTGTGGATGACATTGACTACAAGAAGGCAGAGGAGAAGTACATTAAAGGGCCACCTGTGAGCAAAAGGTACTTTTATTTTCAGTATTCCCAGTGTTCTCTGAGGGGTTTCAGCACTTTAATGTTTGTGCAGGAATTGCAGTGGAAGGGCAGGAGAGCTCAGTGTCCTCCCCCTCAGGGATGGAAACACGGGAATAAACATGGGAAACGTTCTGCCTGAGCTGCTCCAGCACTGCAAGGGTTCATGAGCCCAGATTCCCTAAAAGGTCCCTGTTGTTGTTTGCAGGGAGAGGGAATTGTTTGATGAACAAATCCGGGCCAGGAAGAAGCTCAAGGCGGAGCTGGGGGAGAGCTGAGCTGAGCCCTGGGGGAAGTGTGGAAAGGTGGAATTCTCCTCAACATCCCTGTGTGTGTCCCCAGAGCTGCTGTGGCTCAGCCCTCACCGTGTCCAGCTGCCTGCAAATGCCATGGGATCCACTGGATCTGGTGGATCTGCCAGAACACCACTGCCATCCTCATCCACCCATCCCTGGGCTGGGGGACATTCCTGCCCGAACACTGAGCTCTGGGGGGAGAATTCCAGCCAAACATCCCATCCCACACGGGATGTTTTCCTTGGAAAACACAGCCTGGTCCCTGCTGGAGCCCGAGGCCTCAGGGGGTTCCTGGTGGGAAATGCTCCCAGTGGGTTCCCTCTTCCTGTTCCACGTGTCTCCAAGTTGGGGAAATTAAATTGGTGCCCAGTGCTGCAACCTGAATCACAGAGCTTTTGTTTTGTTGTTAGGACAACTGAAATTCCCTGGGGAAGGAATCCAGGTCTGCTTAAACCAAACCATTCCCTTTTCCTCCAGCAGTGAACCCTTGGAATGCTGGTTTATTGACTCTTAAAGCCAATTAGAAGTGTCTCTATTCTCATTTAAATTCCCAATTTACTGCTGCCCAGGTCCCTGCCCAGCTTTGCTGGAGCCCTGGCCCATGGAATCAATGTCACCAAGAACTAATTAAGGATAAATAATGATAAATGATAGATAAAACCCCCTGATTAGGGTTTCTCTGTAATAATGAAATGGGATCTCCTTGCTTGTCCAGTAAAACCCAGGATGATTTGAAATGAAGAAGTTTAAATTGGGATCCAGATGTCTATTCTGGCTTGTAGTAATTATCTGAATATATTTTAATTACACTTTTAATTGCTCTGTGCTCTCTTAACGAGTTGCACTGTGGAATCCTCGTCCCCCTTATCCCACATCCCTCAAATTACAGGAATAGAACAGGAAGGGAGGGTTTCATTAAAACTGAGAGGAGGGATAATGAGTTCTGGGGGCCAGGATAAAACACTAATGAGGGGTTAATGAAGGAGTTAATTCAGGGCTGTGAGAGGCTGGGGGGGGATTCCTGCCCCTGCTCCAGGTGCTGATCCAGGTGCTCCGAGGTGAGTTGGAGATGGGGATCCCATCCCTCCCTCCTCAGTCAAACCCCCCCAGCAGCAGAACTCCCCCCTCACCTTCATCCCACTCATGGAATCATGGAATGGTTTGGGTGGGAAGGACCTTAAATCCCATCCCTTCCACCCCTGCCAGGGACAGGGACCCTTCCCACTGTCCCAGCTGCTCCAGGCCTTGGCCACTCCAGGGACACTGGTGACACTTCATGCTCGTCGTGCCCAGGGCTGAGCCCTGGGTGTTGTGTTGATGCTCTAAAACACATTGACAGCTTTTCCAGCCTTTTCCAGGTGTGTCCCGGGTCACTCCTGGGACTGCTCAGACCTGGACACCAAGTGTGCAAATCACGTGGATTTCAATCAATTAAAAGGAGATTAATCATCCCCACCGTGTCTGTGCCTTTGTTTGGGGGGCTGGGGCAGCTGGGGGCTGGTTTTAATTTTATTTTTATATATCAGGTAAACCTGGGGTCTGGTGAGTGAATCTCAGGGGTGAGAACAGGAAAAGGAACTCCCTGGTTTCTGTTCTTGTGCTTTATTTAATGATTGTCCAGTGCTAATTAGTGCACGTTCCCTCCCTCAGCTGCCTCCTCAGTGTTCCATCAGTTATTTAACGTTGTTAAATACAAATTAATGCTATGTATTAGTAGTCCAGCATGTTAAAATAACGGGGAGCAGCGTTTGGGGAGGGGGTGGCGATTCCCCGAATATCCTGGGAGGTGTTTTAGGGTGAAAAACTCCCCTTTTGGAGCCCGAGCCCGGCGGGAAAAGGTTCTGCCGAAACCCGGGATCGAACCAGGGACCTTTAGATCTTCAGTCTAACGCTCTCCCAGCTGAGCTATTTCGGCTGCGGGCACCGCTCCGCCCCCCGCCCGTCACCGCCGGGACACGGACCGGGACAGGGACCGATATGGGACAGGGACCTGGGACAGGGATATGGGACACGGGATATGGGACTGGGATAGGGACAGGGACGTGGGACTGGGATAGGGACAGGGACCTGGGACTGGGATATGGGATACGGGACACAGGATATGGGACATGGGACGGGGGACAGGGACATGGGATAGGGATATGGGACACGAGACATGGGACATGGNGGATATGAGGTTGGGATATGGGACAGGGATACGGGACAGGGACCTGGGACTGGGATAGGGACAGGGACCTGGGACAGGGATATGGGACTGGGATATGGGATTGGCATTGGGACAGGGATATGGGACTGGGATAGGGACAGGGACCTGGGACTGGGATATGGGATACGGGACACAGGATATGGGACATGGGACGGGGGACAGGGACATGGGATAGGGATATGGGACACGGGATATGGGACTGGGATAGGGACAGGGACCTGGGACGGGGATAGGGACAGGGACCTGGGACGGGGATAGGGACAGGGACCTGGGACGGGGATAGGGACAGGGACCTGGGACGGGGATAGGGACAGGGACCTGGGACGGGGATAGGGACAGGGACCTGGGACGGGGATAGGGACAGGGACCTGGGACGGGGATAGGGACAGGGACCTGGGACGGGGATAGGGACAGGGACCTGGGACGGGGATAGGGACAGGGACCTGGGACGGGGATAGGGACAGGGACCTGGGACGGGGATAGGGACAGGGACCTGGGACGGGGATAGGGACAGGGACCTGGGACGGGGATAGGGACAGGGACCTGGGACGGGGATAGGGACAGGGACCTGGGACGGGGATAGGGACAGGGACCTGGGACGGGGATAGGGACAGGGACCTGGGACGGGGATAGGGACAGGGACCTGGGACGGGGATAGGGACAGGGACCTGGGACAGGGATACAGGACATGGATATAGGACAGGGATATGGGACATGGATATGGAATA
>WEIV01023029.1:2435-27983 GCA_013390005.1 Calyptomena viridis | reverse complement strand
ACCAGCTTGATATATTTTTAAAAGAAACGGTCAGTAGTTAGAAGACAGGAGAACAGATCATTCTGAATATTGGACTTAATGAGATGCTGCAAATTGATTTCAGTAGGAAATTAGAAGTCCAAATAAGAGATTACAGTCAAGATAATTTCCTATACCAAAACTCAAGTTGTTTGCTTACCATATAGATGCTGTAATTGAAGCACAGTGACTGATTTCCCACAGGTCACCTAAGAGGACATTGGGAGAGAGAAATAAGTTCTGATTTGGAAAATTTCTCATTCATCAGCTTATATTCCCTAATAAAATTTATATTTTCCTGGCATATACTAAGCGAAATTCCAGGAGTCTGAATTACCAGCCTTGATACAGATTATTTCTTTGACACTGTCCAATAATTAATTCTTTCCTGATGAAAAATTAGAAATCTTAAGCTACTAAAATGACTATACTTTCTTGGCATCACTATGTCTGTGAATTGCACTTGTCTGTGAATAAGGAGCATATGGTCATTGAAATAATACAACCTTTGACAGGGGTGTAAATGTTAGTATAGAGAATTCCTGCAGCTTCTCAGCAGTAACAACACTGGCTGTCACAACTGTCATTTGTAATGTTCTGGAAGAGGCAGCTTGGGCCTCCTTATACATTTGTGCATTTATATTGTGCATTTATTGCATACTCAAAACATGAATTATTGTATATTTACAAATTGTACTAACTATTTAGCATCGTCTTCATATTTCCTTCAGTTCAACTCACAATTTAGCATTATTTTAGGCATTCTAAAATTTTGCTTTTGGCAGATTCTCATACTGAGAGAATTTCAAAGAAGTCATATTATTTTCATATCAACTCCTCTAGTAGTCTGGTTTTTGAGCTGCCCTGGTTTTGAGTTCCTGTCCCATGAGGCACGGTCACTGTTATATTTGAATAACAATCTTTTTGTAGCCAAGCTATATGCAGAAGGGATCATACACTGCACAGAACCCATTTGTTGTATTGCCACCATCCAACAGCTACGAGGTGAGAGGCAGCATGAAAAACACAAGTGGAAGAGAGGAGCAGAGTCAGACCTTCACAAAGCTACATATCAAACCATGTCAAAGCAGCAAAAACTTTCAAGAGTTCCTCCAGGAAAATGTCTGCCTGCATCTCTGCATTGCCTCTCTTCCATGTCCTAAAGTCTGACCTAAACAGAGCTTCAGACACAGATGAATCACTGGCTGTGATCCCGAACCAGAGAGAGAGTTTTCAGAGGTGGTAGGAAGGATCCAGCAAAATAGTGGTGTTCTGATAAGTATCTTGTTCTGCAGAGAGAAAATTCTTGACGCTTTTCCTCTATGTTATTTTTTTTTTCATAGATCACCAAAGCTTCAGAGTTTTCAGTGCTCCCCTACCCTCATGGCATGTCATCACTGGAGAGTCCTCCAGCTAGAAGAGCAAGCAGTACTGTTCATAAATGCTGCTCTCAGGATCAACAACAGAGACCTGTGCAAGGAAAATAACAGCAGTCTGTGCTGAGAAAGCATCTAAATACTTTTCCAGACATGCAAGGAAAGAGGGAGAGAGCAAAATGCATAAAAACAGCAGATGAACTCCAAAGCAGCTGTCAATCAGAACTAGCCAAACCCAGCATCTAGATACTTCTCTAGTTCAGGAGCATCTTTGTGTTCACAGGGGAGTCTGGGCTCCAGCAAAATCTTGAGTTCTTAGTTCAAACAACCTGGTTTCTTCTTTCAGAAGAGCAGCAGCTCCAGGGAAGAGTGGCTTCACAGTGAAAGCAAGACACTTTAAGAAAAGTCCCCCACATGCAAAAACATAGATGGAAGGGAGAAGTGAAAGAAATTAGTGAAACAGGAAGAGTGTTAAAATGCTTACTGAAGTTCTTTATTCTTATAAAATGAAGTCAGCAGTGGCAGAAGCTTTTATTTTTTCTTTCGCCCATTTTCCCAAATAATCTGGTATTCACATTAATTACTGCTATCATCAGCCTTCTGGCTGATGATCTCAAGGACAGCTACTTTGGTAATACATTCCAGAGAAGTTATGAAATAGCTCTTAGGTGTATAAATTTAAAAACAAAATCAAAAGTCAAATAATTAGTCTGTATTTTCCCAGCAGGAATGTATGTCAGATAGGAAAACTTGCCATCTTTCTGATTTGTTCGGGCTTTTTAGGTGTGATACCTCATTAACACCAATACTTTCTTCACTGCAGTCACTCTGCTTCTCAGCTTTAGCCATCACCCCAAAGACAGTACCTCAGTAAGCAGACAAATGTATGTGGATACATATTTGAAAACTCCCTTAGCTCCCAGGTTTTTTGGACTACAGAGTTATCTTTTCTTCCCACAAAGATAACCTCTTTTACTGTACCTCTTTCTTGTCCTTAGGAACCCTGTATGCCACAGATACCAGCTACCTTTGCTTTTAAACACAAGGTAACTGATTCCTATCTAGTTGTAGATCAAATTTTCCCTTCTGAAAGGGAAAAAAGCCCTGCTTCAGTTCCTACCCTTGCTCCTGTGCTCAGTGTGGGTCTATCTACACCTGGTGATCTGCACCATGCTCATTGCTCAGAAATCTCTCAAACTTATTTCTTGTACACACCTTTAAGTCTGTGTGGAGTCAGCTTGTCCCAAGAAAGCACAGTAACTTACAGAACTGGGATCTATTGAACTGTCTGAAAATTAAAGGTGAAAAATTAACTGTAGGAGTTACTCAGTATTTTATACGACTAGACCTTTATAGTGGCTGACAGAGAACTGCTTTAATTATGGGAAGAGGTACCTAAAACATCTGTAAACATCAAGACATTTCTTTATTCCGTATCCTCCGCATTTTGCACTTTTCACTTGCTGCATCTAGAAGAGATTTTGGAGTGTATTTAGTAGATAATTAACCTGGAACTGCAGATGCAGTTATAAAATGTGAAACTGATCATATTTTCACTCTTTCTTTTTATGAATAGCCACAAAACATCCCCTGTCCAATCAATGGCCCTTAAACCTGAGTGATGATATGTGACCAGCTCTGCTGAAGATGTTATCCATTCATGCGAGAAATAAGTGGACACAATTGTTGGCGATAATTAGTTTGCACTCCACAGACCTGTCATGATCCTTGGCACTGGTAACCACTTAACAAGAGTTCGACAGGCTTTTATTCTGAGAGCAGAGAACTTCCTCACACACCAGGCCATACAACAAATGCTCAGCTTTTTAGTTTACGTGCTTTCTCATGAGAAGTGCTTTGCACAAAGTATAGTCAAAGACTGGACTTTACAGCAAGAATCATTCCCACCTGCTCATAGGGAAATGCAGGTGTGACTTTGAAATAAATCCAGAAACACTGTGGCTATACCAGATCTACATCACTGATGACTAAAAATGGCTGCAGATATCTACAAACACTATTCTTTGTTGAAATGACAATCTCTCACATCTGTTACACATTTTTAATTCCTCAAAGTTGTTCAGTCAACATCTCAAATTTTTAGTAAGTTTTAGATTTCATTTTTCCTATATGAGCAGTTATACTGCTAGTTCTTTAACTTTTGATGACATTTTATGTCATGAAAGCTTTGTTTAAAATGGATATCTTGTTGGCTATAATGGCAAGCTTTGTTTAAAATGGACATCTTATTTCAGATCATTACAAAGTTATATACACCCTATTTGGGCTTACACAGCATTACATTAAACTTATAACCAAAATCTTTTTCCGTCAGTATAGAAACAATGGCTTGGAAATGCCAGTATTCAGATCTTTGTACACCTTACCATAAGGGGTTTTGTAGGTTTTTTTGTCATGATATGGCTTCTAAGCAAAAAAACCCCAAGAACATATCCAAAATACTAAAAAGATTCTTAAACATTTTGGATCAATTTAGTTAATTGTAGGGAATATTCCATGGAAAAAATGAAGTATTTTTTGTCTCTGATGAGTGATGCAAGTGGGAGAGAGATTTTTATTTTTAATTGTTAATAGAGATGGTGGGGATTCTTTTAAACTCAAAACCAGAGCTTTCTCGACATAGGATAGTTGCATATACAGCAGGAGCACCGTACTCCATGTCTCGAGTGGCAGCATGAGACCCTTGTAAAGTGTAACCGTTTGGCATTGGGCAAACAACTCTGGGGAAATGCTACAAGGCAACAACAAAGGAAAAATCATTAAAGTCATCATGTTATCTTAAGAAGCCTACTACATGCTGATGCTAGTACCATAAAAGGATCCTCATCGCATTGAAGAGATTTGTTTCAAACCTCCTCCTGCAGGGAAGCCATTATGATGACATAACAGGTCCTGACTCCTGTAATTTATAAGATATGTCCAAGTTGTGAAAAGATGAAACACTCCACAAATCAGTTTAATGGAGGTCATAATAGAAATGATCCTTGTGAACTAGAAACTGTGTGGCTAAGCACAGTGTGCTGTGGTTTATGATAGAGCTGCACAGCTGCATTAGGAGTTGTTGGCCACAAATAGTTTTTAACTCCTTTGCACTCATTTTGGGGTTCACTGCATTGGTATTACAGCCCATGAAGCCTAGCTCTACAAAATTTGAAGTACATACCCTCAAAGCTAAATTATCAACACTGAGTAGTTCAGTACCTCAATAGCAGTAGGGCATCCACCTTTCTTAGTGCTGCTTGTGCTTTACAGCCTGCTGCAATAACATCTGTTGGGTTGGTGTCTGTGAGCAGGCACACCATGGAGAAAACAAATTTAAAATCACAGTCCTCAAATACTTAGGAATGTCAGTGAGCTCAGGGCCAGGCATCATGCCAAAATGAAGAATAAGGAAGAGACTTTTTTCATATGGTAATTCTGCTAAAAGAGTAGAGGTGTATGGGTATAATTGAGATCAAAATTTAGCTTTAAAACTACTGGCTGCAGAGAGTTAAAAGACAGTCTCCTTCCACTTAAGCATTCAACTACTACTTTGAGATTAAAGAGTTTTGTGTTTCAACTCCAGAAGCAAGATTTGCCTTAATTTATATAGAGCTACAGGAAGTCTTTATCAATGTGACTGAGCCCTCATTTTAAACATAGCGAACGCTGACGGCCATTCAGGCAATACACATACTAGCAAGCCTTCCTTTCCATTGCAAAAGGAACCACATAGCACAAGCAAAAAAAATCTGTAAAGCTATTAAGTTACAACCAGTTTGCAAATATAATTTCAATAAATATTTTTCTTTTCAAAGATCCCAGAGAGGTTGTTTAGTTTAGGAAGAAGAACACAACCATCTGCTGGGAGAGAAAACAAACAGCTTTGAAGTAGTTTGGATTCCCCCTGAGCAGCTCACTGTTCAAATATCAAAAGACACTGCGTTCTGGGTAGGGTACCAACATTAAGAGTTGCTCAGAGGTTGGTGTTCTCCAGACTGAAGCAATCAACTTTGAAACCTCACTCACAAGGCCAGAAAAGTAACAGCCAGATACCTCACTGGCTTTTTGTAGTTTAGGATGCCTTGGCAGGAATTTAATCCTATCATTCATATTTTCCTATCATGATTATTTACTGATTCCTTTTCTTTCCCTCTAATGAAGTTTTATTTTGCGTCACTTTGGACTTATTTCCTTGGCACAGAAACAGACAGGGGAAAAAATAAGGCTTAATATGAAATCCTGAAAGATGTAGTTTCTCCATTTTTTGAGAAAGAACCTTAGAGAAGGGGGTCCCAAGTAAAAATTGGTTAAGCGTTTGAAGTAGAGATTCATAGAGATCGAATCTTGTGCTGTTCTTGATGTCAAACAGGGCCTGAAAACTCATTAATTGCATTTGGGGGGAAAATGGTCTTCAACTGAACAATAATTTCTATATTTTTGTGTAATACCTGACTATCAACTGCAGACAAGTCTGCTCAAACCAGAAGTGATGAACTTTTGGTGCAACGTGGTGCTGGAAGACCTATTACTGGAGAGAAAAGTTAAGAAAGGAGCTTTTCCTCTCAATGAAGAGAAAATATTCAGGATTTCCAGAGAAAGGCCAGTTATGCGAAGCATAAATTTAGTGTGTAAGTATGCATTTTAGCTGTCTTGACAAATTAAAAGAGCAAGTATGCAAGGCTTATGAACCTTCCAAAAAAAGTTTCTCCATTTGTTTGTTTTGAAGGATTTTTCCCTCTTTAAAAGGGAAGAGATTCAGAATGTCACACTCGTTTTTTCAACAAAGGTGACATCCAAATAAGTCTAGCAGTAACATCCTCATGCAAGGTTTAAAAACTAGCTTTTTCAACCATAAAATTACTAATTGTCTGCCTTATAAAAAGATAAAGAAAATGAACGTTTCATTTCTGTCATGCTCTTGATATCTTGTTTTATATGGAGCAAAATTAACAAGTTTCAGCTACACAAATGTGAAAATTTGAGATATGTCATTAAGCTTTCCTGCAAGAAATCATAAAAAGCTGATTGTTTCTATTTTTTAATTGAACTTCCTTCAGTCTGACATAAAGCTCCCCTCCTAAAAACACTGGCACTGGAGCTGTTTCCAAACAGAATGCTATCAAAAAGTTATTCCAAAGAGGTCTGAGGGCCTGGATATTCATTTCTGTTTTCAGCTTTGTCACCACTTCCTTTTATGCCTTTGAGAAAATTGTTTACCTTCTTTGACCTGTTAGAGTTGAGTATTTTTTGCATAGTGCATACCAAGGAAAGAACAGCTGATACAGTGCAGCATGCAAGTGGCAAATAAATTCGTGTGCAAGAAAGTTCAACTGCAAGATCTGTCTACTGCCCTGAGCACCTACGAGGCTCCAACAAACTGCTCATCTGCTTTCAAAACCACAAAACATAAAAGAAACTTTGGAAGGAATGCCTGAAGAAGCCTGTATTGAATTTGACTCTAGCAATTTTTAACTTTGCATTCCCCATATGACGTCTCATTACAGATACCAAGTATAGGCTATGTGACAACTACAGTGCTGTTTTTGTTGGTACAGACTGACTTCCACACAGTTATCTGGGCTGTTTTAAATCTTTTGCTTTCTACTTATGTGTGCATTTCCAACAACTGCATCCATGTAAGTAGCTGTAATGTTAACCTCTTGAGGTTATTAGTCACTATTCTCAGTCGTACAGCATTAGTAATACTTTTAGCCATAGTATGTGCCTGTAAATTTCTTTGAAGTCATCTGATGAATATAAGCAATACTCTTGCATAAAATTTTGAAGGACCTATGCAGCACTAGATTTTATGATGTGGCATACACAACATATATTTGTTAAGAAGCAAAGGGACTTAGGTTCAGCTGAACACATTGACATCTCTGTTTTCTGGAACCACCATGGAAATCTAGTCAATATAGAGCCATTGGAGTTTACACTGTGACTGATCTGATCAAATAGTTTGCCAACAGCCTTCATTTTAATACTAAATTCTAAGCTCCACATTTAGATCAGATTACAAGGCTTATAAAAGTTTACTAACCTAGGTTTGAAAGCCCACACTGTAGATAGTTCAATTTATGAATACAGTCCCTTGTTCCTGACCTGGGATATTTTGATTTGGGTACATTGTGCAGTAATCATAGGACCTGAGAAGTCTAGCAGGTCTCCTTTTTTCCAATGTCCAGTTTCTCTTTCAGTTTTGTACAGTAAAACATGCACTTCTGCAAAACAGCAATTGGTTCCAACTAGCCTTTTAATACACAGCTGTCTACATTTTACATACCTATCCAAACATACCGATAGCAACCCAACAGCATTTACATAATAAACCATTTTAAGTGGCTAGGCTGTAAGCAAATTTGCAACCTAGAAATGGTTGCCAAGACACCAGTACTGCAGCATGGAGCTTGGGCAGATTTTAAACACTTACATAAAATAATTTGTTTCAGAAAACCTTTTTGCAGAGGCTTGTTACATAGTCCCAGCTGCAAACAGGTGTATTAAAAAAAAAAATCATTACAAAACTTAAACACTGGGTTTTATTTTTTTTAATTTGACATGACAAAATAAACCAAGTGAGAAAGATGTTCAAAAATGGAGCTTTAAGAGAAGACATGTCAGGCTGCAGGATATGAGCCAGTGTGTTTGAGGCAGCCTTTTGCCAGATCCTGACAACTATGGGTGGCTTTCAGATAGGTTAGCCATTATTGTCAGACTCCTTTGCACAAGCACTTAACTCAATTAACAACATTAAAAAACATTCAGCTGAATGGCCACCTACCCCTTAAAGTAATGGTTCATGAAAAAGAGCATGCAGTCTTGCAGATAGAGTCATCACCCCATTTTTGGAAGAGCAAATAGGACACTTTTTCTGCCAAATGCCTATGAAACATTTCCCCTGCAGATCACCCACGCATTATATGGTGATGTTATGGGTTAGATGTTTTGGGGTTTGGTTTTTTTCCATTGCGACATAATTTTTCCATCTCCAATATGGTGTTGGCAAGCTGAGGAGAGCTGTTCCCGGTGGTGACTTCTCTCTCCACGAAAGTAATAGCGGTGCTGGTGGCAGTGGCGGCAGTGGTGGCAGCATTGGTGGTGGCGGCAGCAGCAGCAGCAACAGGCGGTATGTGGGGCTGCAGGGGCAGCACCAAGCACATGGCATAGCCAGGACTGGCGGTGAGCAGTGGGCTGACGTTACAGCGGGTCCGGCGGGGCCGTGGCAGCGGAGCAGCAATGGGAGATTGAGTGACGCTGTCCTGGGGCTTTGCTGCCCACGTTCCGCAGTGCAGCATGCGCACGGGGGTGCAGGGGCTGAGCCCCCTGGCCCCAGCACCACTGTCAACTGCGGTCCCGGGAGCAGCACACGGCTGCAGTGCTGACACTGAGAAGCAGGGCGAGTGACAGCCCCAGCTTGGTGGCAGCATTGCTATGGAGACAGTGGCTGGCCCGGCGGCGCCCGCCAAGCCTGGGGAAGGGTTGGGACCAGGGTAGCGCCAGCTACTCAATACCAGTGAAGCCACGCCGTGCCGCGTGGAGGCAGCGGCAGTGGTGCCCCAGTTGGCAGTGTGCAGGGGCACTGCTGATGACATGTTCCACACCTAGCGGGTGTGGGGTCTCTTCTCCACTCGGCTCAGGATGAGAAGGCAGTGCGGTCTTGCTCTCCAGCATCTCTACAGCAGCTCTGCTGCCATTCATCTGGATCCATTTTGACCCCCTTGGAGGACAACTTCACGCACAGAGGTTTTTCTCCCCTCTTCTCTACCTAGAGACCTAGAGAGATCATTTTCCTCCTTCCCTCCTGCATCTGCTTACAAGGGAGTCCTGGACTGCCACCTGCCATCTGGTGCAGTGGCTGCTATCTTCTCGTGACCACCAAACAGTCAGAGACCTATAAATCAACCCTAATAGGGGGGAGAGTTTCTTTTCATTCACTACGAGGTTTTTTTGTGTTTCTGGATATATAGTTTTGTGTTCTGTGTTATTCTCAATTAAATATATAAATAGATATGAATATAGATATTTATTTTATATATATATATATAAAAAATAAAACAGCTGTTGTTTTCTTCTCTATATTTTGTGGTCTCATGTTTTCAAATTTAAGTAGCATAATTGTTTTTAAACCAAGACACTGGCAGTCATATCCATGGAGATAAACACAGTAAACAAGTGTAAAGAACCTTCAGCAAAAAAATTATTTGATCTACAGAGTTCTAGTCCATCCACATTTCATACACACATAAAATCACAGGATGCTTACCTACGAGAATTTATTTTGATCTGAGCCCAATTTCACTATTCTGAAGGCAAAGGGTTTCTATGGGGCTTTTTTCCTCAATGAAAATCTTGCTGATTTTTAAATACGATGGTGTGAACACCATATTTCATTTCAGGGAACTCTAAGCTAGTAAGAAGGAAAAATTCAGAATATCAGAGTACAAGCTTTCTGCTGAGAAGTTACCTCTGCTCTAGCCTTATCAGAGCAACAAGTTTCTGGTCTTCATGCAAATAAACATTTTACAGATACTGTGAGGGTCGGGTCCACTGCATTAGACTCTGCTGTGGGAGGTGCACAGTAAAAGACTCAGAAAATTAACAGTGTATCAAAGCAGCATCAGAGAGAAAGCTGGCAGGTGCGTGAAGGCCTGTGTGCACCTCCGTAATTGCACCAAGGTATGACAAAGAAGCACCTGATGTGTATCCTGCCAAGATGATTGGACCCTGGGCTGGAAATCCTCTAATGAAGTAATGTTAGAACAATAGCTTTACTATATATTAGTTAGCCATAGGGGTATAAAAAAGGTACACTGTGTCTCACTTGGCACCACAATAAACTGTCTTGTTTTGCATCTCATAGGAGTCCATGCTGTATCACTCACTACAGGGTTCCATTTAAAAATATTTTCTTTGTTGGTTAACAATTTGTAAGACCCCAGGTTTGAGCTACGAACTCATCGTAGAAGTTTTACTTTAAAATTAGACAAAAATCTACCTACCAGATATACTAAAAGGGCCTTCAGTTCTTTATATACCTTGAGAGAGCTTAAGGGAGAATATGCTGCACATGTTTCTCAGGAGGTCAAATAACACACTTGTACTGGCAAACTTTAGAAAACAAGGAAACTTGGCAAAATTTCAAAGAGCAATATNAAAAGACTCAGAAAATTAACAGTGTATCAAAGCAGCATCAGAGAGAAAGCTGGCAGGTGCGTGAAGGCCTGTGTGCACCTCCGTAATTGCACCAAGTTATGACAAAGAAGCACCTGATGTGTATCCTGCCAAGATGATTGGACCCTGGGCTGGAAATCCTCTAATGAAGTAATGTTAGAACAATAGCTTTACTATATATTAGTTAGCCATAGGGGTATAAAAAAGGTACACTGTGTCTCACTTGGCACCACAATAAACTGTCTTGTTTTGCATCTCATAGGAGTCCATGCTGTATCACTCACTACAGGGTTCCATTTAAAAATATTTTCTTTGTTGGTTAACAATTTGTAAGACCCCAGGTTTGAGCTACGAACTCATCGTAGAAGTTTTACTTTAAAATTAGACAAAAATCTACCTACCAGATATACTAAAAGGGCCTTCAGTTCTTTATATACCTTGAGAGAGCTTAAGGGAGAATATGCTGCACATGTTTCTCAGGAGGTCAAATAACACACTTGTACTGGCAAACTTTAGAAAACAAGGAAACTTGGCAAAATTTCAAAGAGCAATATTAAACCAAAGTGAAGTGTTCCATAAAGAATTGACTTTGCTAACCCATACAACTTAGCAAAATCCAACTCATTCATCTTTAAGTTACCCAAATATCAAAAAAGGAGATGAAGAGAACAAGTAAAGAGAGAGATACAAAAAGAGAGAATTATAACTAGCCTCTCTAGATTCAGCATAGATACAAGTAGTCCAGGAGATGCAGGGCCACAACCATGCAATGAAGATAGGGTGCTGGTTTTATCTTCTCTAGTCTCCTGTGGCCACCCTGCCCAGGCAGGACTTCCAGTGTGTCAGCCAATCCAGGGCTGGGTCAGGGCTCCAGGAAATGTGGTGTGGGGTGGTGCTCCAGTGTGGCATGACTGACAGCTACTCTGGAGCTGCCCAAGGAGGCTCCAAGGGGCTGGACTGGGACAGGGCATCACTTCACCTTCATGAAATTTGGCCTGTCCCTTCCCCCCAGTGCACACATTTGAGTTGGTCCAAGACAATAATTAATATAATAATCTGGTGTCTCACACTCATGTCATTCTTTTAATTGTATTGTTTCTTCTGGTATTTTCATACATATACATTTTCATCCAGTCTTCATGCATAACTATCTTAGTAGTTCTCTTGCAAATCTATACGGGTCCTTCGTAAATGAGGACAAGAACTATGAAGATCTGATGGAAGACCTTTGTTTAACCCAGTTGAGATTTCTGAGCTGAAATATAAATAGTTAATTTCATTTTGTCACTTAAATGAAAAGACATACCTGTCTTGTCTGCTTTTAATAAGTCAGATCTAGAACCTTCTGCATGTAAATGGGACTTCCACTGTTTTTTCCACTTTGATAGGCTTTACTCCCTTAGTTTATCATTTTCATGAGTTACAAAAACCTTTTGAGGAACATTTCCCATCTGTAACTGGACATCTGGAATTCTGAAAACCTCTGAATACATTCCACCGGAAGAATTAGTCACATTGACGTGCATTTAAACCAATATTGAGGAATTTTGCCGCTGAGATTATACGCTTGATAAGACTACGAAATGGAATGCCCCATCTGCCAGCGACATCAGAAGGAATCTGGATTTTCTCTGGGACAGAGTGCGAAGGAGACAAGTAAATCGAAACGCAGCAGCTGTGTATGAGAGGATGCACCACGAGACATATTGGGATTCTGAGGGAAAGTAATATTTCCCATGGCATCCTGCTGACTAAGCATACTGCCAACATGAAACTGTTGTAGTTGGTTTTGGTGTCACAAATGAACTGCTGTGGAGCAATAGGTCCAAATCTGTCTATCTTGCTTCTTTGAGGTCACATCGGCCCACGAGTCTCAACTCTTTCTTTGCAGTGGATCTTAAGCACCTCTTGTGCCAGCTGAGCTCATGTACTGCTAATAGAAACTAAATCGACAACTAAAAATTCTGAAGTTAAACTTGTTAATGGCAAAGTAAAACAAATGAGTGCAGCTCTGAAAAATATAGGAAGAAGTAGATACATATCATACATACATCATCCTAACTGGCAGAAATTGTCTTAGCAGCATAGGAGGGAACAGAAATCGTATTCTTCATGTGCTAGGCAAATTGATGACAGCAAAACCATATATCTGTTTTCTAAGTCAGACATCAGCTGTGTTAGAACTCATAAAAGCAAAGCAATGTGGCTAATGACTTGAATGTAATCTCTCATTTTTCATGGAGATAAAGATCTTCAAGATTTCCCAGGGAAGTGGTATAATTATCAGGATATGTTAGTTGATAGTTGGACATGATTTAAGAAGAAAATATCCTAGAATGGCTGACAAAATGTTGTTATTTTGAAGCTAACAGAGGACACAAAAAATTTAACATAGCTACATAAGCAGCAGCTACTAAATACATTTCTGCAGTTGCTGTGAGTATTCTGAGAGTTTGGAAGCTTGTCTGTGAGCTCAGTCTAAGATGAACAGTACCAGCTCTACTGAGACAGAAAAATTAAAGGAATCTTATACTGCCTGAAGGGCAGACTGAGGAGACTGCAGACATAGGTTTCTTTTCTACAGCTGTGCGATTAACTAGGCATAATATATATTGAGGTTTGTTTCTGTATCTTCCCCTCTGTTTGCCTTGAAATCCAGCTTAGTGTTCATGGCTCTAGACAGACTTCTATTTGGATGAAAAAATTTTCTTATGTTAAAATTAGATAGATTTGGAACATGTATGTTCTTTGTCAGAGAGCTGTCTTATGTCACAAAGCATTTGGAGACAGTTTGAAGGTTGACTGGAAGGTGGACTTTCTCAGTTCTCATAGCAGAGCAAAATGTCACAGTATTTGTGTGTCTCCATTGACCAGCAACATAAGCACCCAATAACACGAAAAACATTTACATTCAATTCACTCCATTTCACAAGATCAACAGAAACTTTCACTTACCTTCAGCTGCTGAAAAAAACAGTATAAAAATATATAGTTCAATTGTCTCCATCTTACATGTGGGAAAACTGAAAATTGAAAAGATCACAGAATCAACTAGGTTGGAAAAGACCTCTGAAATCATAGAGTCCAACCTTTGACTTGAACACCATCTTGTCAACTAGACCACAGCACTAAATGCCACGTCCAGTCTTTTCTGAAACACCTCCAGGGACGGTGAATCCAGCACCTCCCTGGGTAGTCCATTCCAATGACTAAGCACTTTCTCTGTAAAGAACTTCTTCCTAATGTCTAAACTAAACCTCCCATGGTGCAGCTTAAGACTGTGTCCTGTTGTCCTACTGCTAGCTGCCTAGGACAAGAAACTGACCCTCACCTTATTACAACCTCCTTTCAGACATTTGTAGAGAGCATTAAGGTCTCCCCTGATTCTCCTCTGCTCCAGGCTAAACACTCCCAGCTTCCTCAGCTGCTCCTCACAGGGCTTGTGCTCCAGTCTTCGCCATTCTCATTGCCCTTCTTTGGACATACTCCATCACTTCAATATCCTTCCTAAACTGAGGGGCCCAGAACTGGACACAGTACTCAAGGTGTGGCCTAACCAGTGCTGACTATAGGGGAAGAATCACTTCCATGATCCTGCTGGTCACACTATTCCTAATACAGGCCAGGATGCCATTGGCCTTCTTGGCCACCTGGGAACACTGCTGACTCACGTTTAGTTTCCTGTCAATCAGTATCCCCAGGTCCCTCTCTGCCTGGCTGCTCTCCAGCCACTCTGTTCCCAGTCTGTAGTGCTGCAGGGGGTTGTTGTGGCCAAAGTGCAGGACCACACATTTGATCTTATTGAACCACATGCCATTGGATTTAGCCCATCTATCCAGCCTGTTCAGGTCACTCTGCAGAGCTCTCCTGCCCTTGAGCAGATTAACACTCATCCCCAACTTGGTGTCATCTGCAAACTTGCTAATGGTGGACTCAATCCCCTCATCCAGATCATCAACAAAGATATTAAACAGACTGGGCCCAACACTGATCCCTGGTGGACACCACTAGTAACTGGCCACCAACTGGATGCAGCACCACTCATCACCACTCTCTGGGCCCAGCCATCCAGCCAGTTCTCAACCCAGTGAAGAGTGCATCTGTCTAAGCCATGGGCTACCAGCTTTTCCTGGAGTGTGCTGTGTGGGACAGTGTCAAAGGCTCTGCTGGAGTCCAGGTAGACTACACCCACAGCCTTTCCCTCATCCACCAGATGGGTTACCTGGTCATAAGAAGAGATCAGGAGGGTCAGGCAGGACCTGCCCCTCCTAAATCCATGCTGCCTGGGTTTAATCCCCCATCTGTCCTGTAGGTGCCATATGATTGCACTCAAGATGATCTGCTTCACAACCTTGCAGGGCACTGAGGTCAGGCTGACAGGCTTGTAGTTTCCTGGGTCTTCCTTTTGGTCTTTCTTGTGGATGGGTGTCATGCTGGACAACTTCCAGCCATTTGGAACTACTGCAGTGAGCCAGGACCATTGATAAACTATAGAGAGCGGCGTGGTGAGCTCTTTCGCCAGCTCCCTCATCACCCTAGGATGGATCCCATCTGGTCCCATAGACTTGTGAGGATCCATGTGGCTCAGCAGGTCACTAACTTCTTCCTCCTGGATTACAGAAAGGCTATTCAGCTCTGCATCCCTGTCTACCATCTCAGTAGACCAGTGTCTTTGTGTTGAAAACTGAGGGAAAGGAGGTGTTAAGTACCTCAGCCTTTTCCTTGTCTTTGATAACTATGTTCCCTGGAGTGTCAAAGAATGGAAGTTTTCCTTGCCCCTCCTTTTGCTATTGATGTATTTATAAAAACACTTTTTGTTATGCTTAGCAGAATTTGCTTTTGCCTCTCTAGTGGTCTTTCCACATGCCCTAATAATGTTATTTAAACACTTAACAAGTTGCCTGCCCTTTATCCCAAAGGTGATAAACTCTTTTTTCCCTAAGTTTCTGCAAAAGCTTCCTGTTCAGTCAGGCTGATTGTCTTCCCCACTGGCTCACCTTTCATCACATTGGGACAGCCTGCTCCTGAGCCTTCAAGATTTCTTTCTTGAAGTACGTCCACCCTTCCTGAACCCCTTTGTTTTTAAGGGCTGTTTCCCAAGGTATTCTTTGGACCAGCCTCCTGAATAGGCCAAAGTCTGCCCTCGAGAAGTCTAGGGTAGAGGTTTTGTTTATACCCTTCCTCACTTCATTGAGTACTGAAAACTCCATCATTTCATGGTCACTGTACCCCAGAGGACCTCCAACGACCACATCTCCCACCAGCTCTTCTTTGTTTATAAATAGCGGGTCTAGCGGGGCCCCGTGCGTTGTAGATTCATTTATCAGCTGCAACAGGAAGTTATCCTCCATGCACTCCAAGAACCACCTAGCCTCTTCTCCATGTTGAGTTCCCAGAAGACAACCAGCAGGTTAAAGTCTCCTGCAAGAACAAGGGCTGGCAACTTGAAACATCCACCAGCTGCTTGTAGAATAATTCATCCCCCTTTTCATTCTGGTTGGGTGTTCTATAACAGGCTCCAACCAGGACATCAGGTTTCCCTCCAATTCTGGCCCACAGGCACTTGTCCTTATTGTAATTGACCTCAATTCTACAGCACCACCCCTCTACCTTTCCTATCTCTTCTGAAGAGCATGTAGCTATCCATGGCAGCACTCCACATTTATGTGATGGCAGCTATGCCATAGCTTTCCTGCTGCACAATGGCTTCCAGCTCTCCTTGTCTGTTACCCATACTGTGTGCATTAGTGTACATGCACTTCAGCTGGGCTGCTGATTTCACTCCTGACCCTTGCTTACCACACTCAGGCTCATCTCTGGAGAGCCTGGTTTCATCCCCTTTCCCCTTCACTCCTAGTTTAAAGCCAGCTAGGCTAGAGTTCTTTTGCCCTTGCTAGATAGATGAAACCCATCTGATTTTAGCATAGCTGGTACCATAAAAATTGCCCCATGGTAAAAAAAACAGAATTACACTGGTGGCACCAACCTTTAAGCCACTTGTTGATAAAATGGGTTTTCCTGCTCCTTTCCTCATTCATCCCTGCAACTGCAGGAACTGAAGTGTGTGACATTACAGTTTTTATATGTCTTCAGTTATTCATAGTCTTGAAGACTTAACCAAAGACTTTTATTAATATTAATTTTTACATCTTGCACACCACACACACATACATAGTTAACGTCCAGGGTTCTTTTGCATGGCTCTCTCTCATAGTTCTCTCGTAGTTCTCTCTCTGCCTTCTCAGTTCTCTCTAGATCTTTCTAAGAACACTTCCATATATGGAAAACCATAACTAAGCAACAAAATAGTTAACTTTTGGTTGGTTGGCTAAGTTTTGTCCAACGTGGGTCACCTTGTTACCATTGTAAAGGCTATGGCTCCTGGCTTGGTTACAGCTATCTCAGAGCCATTGGCCAGTCTATTCATTTGCTAATAAAACTTAGCAACCTTACTCCAACAGAGGTGAACACCACCTGTGCTTCTGTCCTGTCAGCCAATTGACTCAGAGCCTTGAAGTAATTTTTAATTACCCTGGTACCTCTGTTATCAGTCTCATCACTGCCAACCCAGATTACCAGCAGTAGGTAATAATTAGAGAGCCAAATTAGCTCAGGGAGTCTGGTGATATCCCTCACCCAAGCCCCAGGAAGGCAGCAGATTTCCCTGTAGGATAGGTCTGATTGGCATACCAGGCCCTAAATTCTCCTCAGAAGGGAGTCATCTTCTACAACTACCTTCTTCTTTTCTTAATAGCTGAGGTAGCAATCCAACTGACAGATGAAGTGCAACAGCAAGACCTTTCAGACAGGTTTTTCTCTTAAGTGTCATCTGCCTGACCCTCTAGGTCTAGGGCCTCATACCTATTCTTTAAGGGCAGCTGGGAAGGTGGTGGGAGTTGGGAGGGGATTCTTTTACCACTTCAATCAGGGGCCCATTTCCTGTTCCTTCTGCCTGATGGCAAGAGGGGGTTTCTCTGACTCCTGATGGGCTTCTTTCAGGATTGAAAGAGTGCAACTCCACCACTCTGTTTCCCTTTCACTCTCCCTAATACTCCTTAGCCTTTCTACTTCTTCCTTAAGCTCTGCCACTAAACAGAGCAGATCATTCACCCGATCACACCTTACACAGGTGTCTTTTGCATTGTCCCCTGGTATGCCAGACTCATACACTCCCTGCAGCCAGTGACCTGGACAGCTGTGTCCTTCTCGGGGGTTCTATCTGGGTTAGCAGCAGCAGTGGCTTTAGATCATTTGTGAACCATTGCTGGATTTAGTCAAGATGGCAAAACCAACCAACNAAAAAAAAAAAACAAACCCAAAACAAAAACAAAAATGCACACCTATCAGACAACTCACTAACAAGAGCTGGAGGGTGGCCATACCCTTCCTGCTCAAACTGCTGTGCCAACTGCCATGCCACACCCCTGTTTGTCAGGCTCCTTAGAGCTGTTTAAATCACCTGCAAATGGGCCTGGCAACACCCCNTTCCTGTTCCTTCTGCCTGATGGCAAGAGGGGGTTTCTCTGACTCCTGATGGGCTTCTTTCAGGATTGAAAGAGTGCAACTCCACCACTCTGTTTCCCTTTCACTCTCCCTAATACTCCTTAGCCTTTCTACTTCTTCCTTAAGCTCTGCCACTAAACAGAGCAGATCATTCACCCGATCACACCTTACACAGGTGTCTTTTGCATTGTCCCCTGGTATGCCAGACTCATACACTCCCTGCAGCCAGTGACCTGGACAGCTGTGTCCTTCTCGGGGGTTCTATCTGGGTTAGCAGCAGCAGTGGCTTTAGATCATTTGTGAACCATTGCTGGATTTAGTCAAGATGGCAAAACCAACCAACTAAAAAAAAAAAACAAACCCAAAACAAAAACAAAAATGCACACCTATCAGACAACTCACTAACAAGAGCTGGAGGGTGGCCATACCCTTCCTGCTCAAACTGCTGTGCCAACTGCCATGCCACACCCCTGTTTGTCAGGCTCCTTAGAGCTGTTTAAATCACCTGCAAATGGGCCTGGCAACACCCCTTGATCACCTGATTGGCTTCCAAGATTAGCCAAGTCTAGGCCAAGACATATGTTTCAGTTCACACTGATTTGTTGGCTGAAACAGTAAAAAGTCTTCCAGTCCCTTAGAAGCAGCAACATCAGTAGAATGTATTAAAATTTCAACCATCTCTCAAGAGGAATGTCTTGTCACATTTTGTTTACCTTTTTTTATCAGCAAAGATCACTTACTCTGCCCTTAGCTATCAGAACAAAAGTGGTTTCTGCTGAGGCTTTGGCTTCAGCTTCATCTTCTTCAGTTCTCTTTTCAATTGCCTTTTAATTCAGTGTCCTTTGTGCTTGGATCCTGTCTAACCTAGCCCTCATCATACAGGATTAGAGATCTTCTTAAAATATTTTATTATATACCTCTATTACAAGCTGAAAAGAATCTAGCATGGGTTCATTCCTATATTCTGGGGTGCAATCATGCGCATTACCAATTCCCTCAGACTTTCCTATTCTCTGCATATGCAATTCTCTTGTTGCACAGCAGCTTAGGCTTTTGCTGTGTCAAAGTCATGCAAGACCACATTGACTGTGCTGCCATGTCTGAGGCTGTGGGAAGAGATGCCTTCTGCATTCTTTGAATGCAAATATCTTCGAATTGCAGATTCTGGAATTCCACTTTCTTGAAGGACTTTTTTCCTGCACCATTTCTATTTTAGAAAACAAGATTTTCTGAACTGGAACTTACGGACTGCTTATTGTGTAACTTTCTGAAAAGACCTGCTACCAGCTACCAGTGTAGTCAGTAGTCCAGGTGGTACTGGAGGTGGAATAAAACTAGAGTAACATCCTAGAAAAGAATACTTCATTTTAGGAAATTGACTAAGTAGTCTTGCTCAAAAATTTTTTAATCAGAACATACCTTAAATTTCATTCTAAAAACTGAAAAGGAAAATAGATGGGAAACATGAGACATTTTATTGCTCAGATTCTTAGATTTCCTTGTCTACCATAGTTTTGCTTCATGTTTTAGAAGCACTTTACTGGTATTTGCATGACTGATACTTGTCACTGAAGATTTTCTGCTCTTTCTTTACTACGCAGAGAAGATAAGGTTTTCATGTTAGTTTATTGTTCAATTACTTATCGAATATTTCCTGTATTTCAGCTGCCTTGCCACAGGCAGTTAAGTAGCACATCATTATGAATTGTAGTGATGTTTGAGATGGTTTTGAAATCCACCATGTGGACCATGACCACAGTCTGACTTAGAAACAGTTCTATTTCCAACACATGCAAGTTTCCCTCTTGCTGTGGATAATTTCTCTCTAGCAGAGAAAAGAAGATTTTGACTATCCTCATCCTGAAGTTTTAGGTGGCTTTTTGGGTACCAGACTCAGATCACTGAGCATCTTGAAATCAAAGACTGGGACTGTGAAGGTGGTCAGTATTTTATGGGAATTTAATGTAGAGTAGAAATTCACCTGTGCTAGTAGCAGCATAGTGCTCCCCGTAATGTTGTTGAAGAGGTAAGTTGTTGTGTCTATACCAGCAGTGTGATGTCAGTATCATTTTTGCTCAATGACTGCCAGTGGCAGAGGGGTGGAGGAAGATCCCAATGATTCAGCATCACCCCAAGAACTTGTTCATTCCTTCCACTCCTTGTCCTCTATGCAGACATACTATGAGTTGGACTCATATAGTAACTTAAATTACCAGTGTCTCTATACCCAGTGTAAGGCAGCTCCAAATTTTCTCAAACTTTGAAATCCTTAAGTATTATTAGCAATAAATATAGCAGGCTGAATTCTAAACCTCAGGCTCAGCATTGTAATGCAGAGTAAATCCGTCAGCCCAGTGCTAATGGCTAGTGGGTGGCAGTGCTGTGGAATATATTACAGCGGAACCTGCTGCCCAATCTAGTTTGAAAGGAAAATCATGTTTCCCAAAATTTTGCTGCTTGACTGATCAAACCCAGCTGATTTTAAACAGCTACTACAACCTTCCACCTGACTGGCACTGCATGCTCTGCACTTACAATGCCATATCCCAGGAAAATTGCTGTTTGTTTGTTCCTAGGTATCTAGCCTCATTTTTATAATCATACTCCAGTTCCTCTGCAGATTTAACAATATATAGTCTAGCAGGTTTGAGTGAACATGTGCCTCCCAGCAATAACTTCTACATAGAGACTGTATTTCCTAACTTTAGTATGCCAGAATTTTCCTTATATACCAGTCACTTGCCGTGATCCTACCCATGGGGGAATCTCCCATAAACAGCTTTTTTGTGTCCAGATGTAGGTTTCCATGTGACAGATGAATTAGTCTTGGACATCATTTCAGCAAAGAGGTTTAGCATCATAATTTTATATTTTTGCAGCTGCTATGGACACCACCTACAAAAATAAAAAAGCTTCCTACATATATTCTGGTTTAGGAAAGGAGTATAAAGGGAAGTAAATAATATGACTGTTGTTACTGTCTTCCTTTGTGCTATACTCCAAGAGCTGCAGACATTTCTCAACAGTTGCAACCAGGTTTTTTTATCTTCAGATCTCAAGAATTTTACTTTCAGCACAGTGCCAGAGGCAGATTATTCTACTGGTGTTCAGTAAGAACTGACAACATGGCAAAATTCAAGATATTTTGGAGAGTTGGAAACATTTGGCTATTTTGAGGGGGGGAATGCCTCATCTTAAAATAAAAATATTTTATAAATTGCGCATTGATCAGCACTATTAAGACAAGCACAAGAAAATCAACCAGGAGAGAATCCAAACACTTTCTTTGTAGGACTGCCACATTGATAAGAAAATGAAGTAATCAGGAAGTTTAATGACATAGCCTGTCATCAGAAGATTTTTCAGTACTTTTTTTACAACCACAGATTTGACCTAGTGACAAGTGAGCAAGTTCAAAACTTCTGTTCTGCATTGTTAGCAGTTTCTCCTTAAGGGTGACTTTTTCACTTTATATTCTAAAAATATTTAAATTTCATTTTATATTCTAAAAAGGTTTATAAAAATAAGGATCTCAAGAGGAAAGAGATATTTGAATTTGAATAAGAATAAGAATTTGTAGAGCTGCAATATGGCTTTATTTTTACTTTCAAGAGCATATTAAATGAGGGAAAACACCAACAAACAGGGGAAAAAAACTGTGGTTTCCAAGAAGGTTTAGAGAATGGTATACAAATGGAAACAGTTCAGAGAACAAAATAACCATTGACACAGAGGACAGAAATCTTAGTATTGGAAAGGTATAGAAGACAAATACCTTTCAGTAACTAAAAGGAGCTTACAGACAAAATGGAGACGGTCTTTTTACAAGAGCATTTAGTGAGAGGACAATGGGGAATGGATTCAAACTGAAAAAGAGTAGGTTTAGATTAGGTGTTAGTTATAAAATCTTTACTGTGAGGGTGGTGAGGCACTGGAACTAGTTTCCCAGAGTAGTTATGGATGCCCCATCCCTGGAGGTGTTCAAGACCAGGTTGGACGGAGGTCTGAGCAACCAGGTCTAGTGGCAGGAGGGTTGGAACTGGATGATTTTTAAGGTCCCTTCCAATCTAATCCATTCTATGGTTCCATGAAATACATTCCAATCATATCGTGACTGAGATGAGCAGAGCAGATGAGAGACAGATGTAGTAGAAGATACTAAAATTAGAGGCAAGAAGGATATGCCTTTGTGATAATTAAATTCTAAACTATCATTATTCACCTAAGAGAATGCAGTATATCAAAACGCAAATTATAATAGATAATTACCATAATTACTAACTATAAGACACTCAGCTACTACAAAAAGTCAGTGCTAGATTCTCAAAGGTAGTTGGCCTTTGCAAGCAGAATCGAGCATTGTACAACATCAACATTTCAGGACCTATTTTGTTTTATAAAATCCACAGAAACATANAAGACTTACAAGGAGTGCCCAAGGGATCTGTGGATTATTTAACCTGGAGGAGGCTCAGGGGAGACCTTATACCTCTCCACAGCTATCTCAAAGAAGGTTATAGCAAGGTGGATTTCAGTCTCTTTTCCCGANAAGTTAACTATTTTTCCTGTTTCCCCTGTAGCTTTGTAATTATGAAGTAGTAACATCCTTGTCTTTTCCTCATCCAGATTTTCACAGTCACTTATTATTCTATATGAACTAGTAGAGTTTCAAGGGAAAAAGAGAGATTATTTATCCCATGATATTTGATTGACTAATATTCAGACCATTAGTGAAGGAGATGCAGCTTCAAACCTTCTCAGGCAGATAGAAAATTAATCTCAGTCTCCTATCTCTGAAGCAACAGTTTTTATGATTAAGTCACTGAATAAAAGGATGTAAGGTAAAACATTTGTCTTGGTGCAGGGATCCTTGTGCTTGCTGTATTCCAAGAATGTCTTGCATTAAACACTGAAGAGCAGATAGGTTAAAGACCATCTGTATTTCAAATCCCAGTGCTGTTGACTCTCCATTCAATGCACTGCTAGGCATGACTTACAGGAGATATAGTGTTCCAGAAAACCTCATTAAGGAAAATTTAAGCATGTAAATCAAGAGAACAGGAGTTGGAGGAATCCATGTGGTTTTATATGTAAGCAAAGACCTGCCAATCATGTAACCACCCAGGTAAAAAAATCTGTCTTTTTTTTGAATGTAAGACTTTTCTTCATGCTCTTTACAATAGGCAGCAGGTGGCCGTATAAAGTCTCTTATATAAGAGATAACATCTGTTACATACCTGAGACAAACTCTGTGAGATTCAGCNATCTTAAAGGTCCTTTCCAACATAAATTATTCTATGATTCTATGTTGTCTATATATCTCAAAGTAATGTACACATTTTTATCCCTTGAAGTTCTGTGAAATGATCCAAGCTATCTTTCAAGCTACATCATCTAAAGTGAAAAAATAATGAAATAAATCTTTACTTCATAAAGCCCAAATAGGTTCAGTTCTCTGTGTGCAGCTTCTCCGCTACTATGGTTGATATAAGATTAGAAAGGCTCCACTGCAAAAAAAACATGTCCTTTGATCCTATAAGATAATAGGCTGCAGTGTTCCCAGGTTACTGTCAGAAAGCAATCTCCAAGAGGCCTGGTAGCTGGAGCAAAAAATAGATTTCTATAAAACTAAAGTTAGGAAAAAAGATGGAGTCCTTTGAATCCAATCACTTTTCAAGGCACTCATCTCAATGGCATCCAAATACAAAGGTGAGAGGTGTGAAACAAAAAATGGAGTAGAGCAGAATAGTTAGTCTTTAAAAGGTCACAAAACGAGGCAGCTTTTTCTGGAACTCATTAGCTTCGGTGATAAGTAAACCTTAAAAGTTCAAAAATCAACTGATGGACAGATGGACAATCAAAAGTTCAGTTATTTCTCTAATCTTCCATGGAGTAAGAAATCAGAGCATGTTCCCCTGTCATTTACATGGTATAAGAAGGCAACAGAAAACAGGTATTGGCCTTTTAATTTCAGTAGCATTAGACCATTGATTTATCTGTCTTATCAGCCAGAACATCTCCTGAGAACTGACTTTCAACCAAAACATCCTTTTGGTTTAAAAACATGATAGAAATATCTGCTAGTGGAAAGTATTACTAATTTTATTTCCAGTTCCAATTTGAACCAGCAAATTCACAGAAGGCAGTGAAAATGGATTTTATGAGAGATTTATTTATTTACCCAGAACTCTGTGGCTGGGGAGAAGACACAGGTGAGAAGGGGAGAAGGCAGAGCTATGCTTTCTCCAAACTACTTTACTTTCTCATTAAGCTTCATTTTCCACCAAAAGCAAATGGTTCCTATCTCCCTTTTTTATTATTGTAACAGGAATGTCAGGTTAGAAATGCAACAAAGCTGGAAGGAAAGAATATTACTAACATCTGAAGCTGACTGTCAGCTGTACAGGACCTGATTCAGTAGCCTCCACCTTCAGGAAAGCATTGAATCTCATCTTTGCTGCATCCTTCAACCATAATATCTGGCCCTGTAGTATTTGCAAGAGTGGCCTCAAGGCTGTGTCTGAGAACAAGTTCATTAGGTAGTCACACTGGAGCATTTCACCTACTGGTTTCAAACAAAGCTCCAGGGCACCCATGCAGTGCAGGAGCATATACGGACACAATTATCTAGCAGGCAAATGGGCACCAGCTCTCCCTACTCAGCTCACTTCCTTATACTCATTTCAGTCTTTCTTGTAGCAATCTCATATGATTTCCAGGTGAGTAGGACAGACTCTGGACTGTCCTCTTAGGGCTCCAGTGTTCTGCTTGCTATAAAGGCCTGTGGGCTTTGTGGCAGCTGATTACCACATCCATAAAATGTGCTCGAAGTTAAGCATATGCTTAATTGCTTTCTGGAATCAAGAATCAGTCTGTCCTCCCAACACTGATGATGACCCAGATCTTGCAGCACACATTGATTCATGGCTTTGGCTTCATGGAGGTTATTGAAGAATCGGTGCTAATTTCCGACATTTTAGAAATGTTTAGGTAAATGAGTGTAGAAATCAATCAATTGCCATTAAAAATCTTAGCTGGTATCAACTTCAAGTGCCAAACGAGGTGGATAAAATATTTCACTCCCAAAAACAATTGCATGCCTTTGAGAGGAGAGGTCAAGTCTGGTGAGGTGTATATTTTACATGTATGTATATAAATCATTGATAGGTAGATTACTTCTCTATATTGCTCACATCATACTTTCCTAGCAGGTAGATTATCTAAGAAAATAATCACTGAATTAACTTGAAGATACCAGCCTCCAAGCAAGATTAATGATACATAATTTATTTTATGAAGGAAGCAAGCATCCAATAAATTACAAAATGCACACCACCATCAAAGCAAATTGTTAACTATCTCCAGCAATCACCTTACTGAATAGTTGACAAATAGTTTTCACATTCTTTCCATTAAATCATAAGTATTTTCTTGCTGTCCACTTCATTGTATAAGCAAATATCTGCTGAGTTCA
>WEIV01023026.1:5050-37606 GCA_013390005.1 Calyptomena viridis | reverse complement strand
GATATTATTTCAAAGGGACTGCTCTTTTGTAAGAGCACCTATTCCAGTGATGAGTGAAACTGAATAGATGTCATGTTCAATCATTTCAATGTTTGTGGCTGGCATGGTTTAAGAATATCAATAAAGCCAGATTTAGAAGAAGGTGAAGAGGGAAGAAGGTGAAGGGAAGCTTTATGTCTGGAGTTAACTCTCTCAGGTATCTGTAGGCAGGGAGCTGCTCTGGCTCCCAATGGCAGTAGTTTGGACCACTTGCAGAGGGAAATCTCAAGAGGTGTGGAAACCCCAGTGATGGAAAGTTAGTCACCACAGTCTCCCTGAAGTTGAAGAGAGTTGGTGAAACTGGAGCAACACAGTCTTCAACTTCAGTGTTCAAATTCTCAACAAGTCCCACTTTCGTGTCTAAACCTCTTAACTATGTACACACAATTCATATTTCGCGTTGTCAAAGATAGTGAAGTTCATCACCCAGGACAGACATTTCAGTAATAGACAGTATAATTAGTTTAAACTTACTTTTAACTTGGCTCAAAAAAAAAAAAATCGTCATTAACCAACAGTCACAGATCTACAGGATGTTTCTCAGGTATGGATCATTGCTAACAGGGGAGTGAGCAAATAAACACACCTCTGCCAGGTTATAAGTACTGTGAGGTATTCTGAATGATTTACTGATAAGCAAAGATATGAAATACCTGGTTAAACTGCATATCTAGAGGTCTTTATGATTGAAAGAGAGAATAGAGCTTTAAAAAACCTGGCACCAAATCCCTACCTTAGTCTGTGGAGATCAGTGACACAGAAGAAGATTTTGTGGAGGGAAATGATAATATTCCTTAAACTCCCGTTGAACTTCATTTCTCCATGCATCTTAAGGCATAAATATGTTCCAAACAAATTTTAAAAGCTTTCATTTGCAATCAGCAGATGAAGTTACATCTGCTTTGCATCCATCCATTTTACATCACTGCAGAATTTGGCACTACTACTCTACCAAGTTCTTAAGGCAAAATATTTCATTACTGGCATGCTTTTATTTATTTGTTTTTGCTTAAGATAACACAAGGATGAAACAACTGGATTTTATTCACTTACTTAAATGCATTTCTTGGGCCACTCATTAAACAATAACATTAAAATAAGAAGGAAAACCATCTGGCTTTTTGAAGTTTTTTTCCAATACGTTACCAAACCACAGAGAGTATTTTACCAGGAAATAATGTCTTCCTGGACAGTCTAGATTCTTTTCCACATGTATGGAGAGAAATTTCTATATTTTCTATATATTTCTATCCATTTCTCACTTCAAAACAACAGCTATCGTGGTGGGGAATGCATAATTATGTTGCAGCATTTTGTATTTTTGTATCTATGGGGAAAACAACTGGTCTGTTTGTGTAGCACAGATATTTTAAGCTGACTGTGCTTTAAGCTGACTCCCTCACCTGTATATAATGTGGTCACTTGACCAGAGTTAAAGAATGAGCAGAACCACTGGATTGAATGAGTTATTAAAAGATCTATCATGAAGTCACATATAACTTGCAGAATCAAAGATGTGTTTATCTGAAACCTCACAAAAATGGAAGAATTCATTTTAGTAGTTAGATATAAATACATGGCAGATCGTTTCTTTTTTTTTTTTTTTTTTTTTAAAGGTGAAGACACAAACTTTGAACTCATTGCTATGACCATTCAGGTAATAATATATTTATGTAGTATTTTAAGTGGTTTGAAAGGTGTGTCAACAAACAGCAAGTATAGGCCTCTTCTGAAAACTGACTGAATTTCGAACGGATAGTTCCCACATAACCTTCTTCTGCCGGAGGATGTGAAGGAGGGAAGAGAAGAATCCAACAAAATCTGGTGTATTGGTCCAGAAAGGGCTTAGGAACATAGTCCAGATTTACAGTAAAATGAGAGAGGTTAATAAAATCTTCAGTTTCAAAACCCAATCTCATTATCATACCACTTTGATTTAGTTAACATAATACATGGATAAACTCACAATCAACACCAACATCTGCACCTCACTTTCAGTCTGCTACCAATTCATTTCACCTCAGTGATTCTATGTGAGCATGCTTTGGAAACATGGATGTTATTATAGATTCATTGAGTGGATGTGAAAATGGTATTAAAAGGTCATTTATCAATATTTTAATATCAAACTGGAAGGATGCTTTAGAGGTATATTGGCCACCATTGTGGAGGATAAAATACAAACATCTCATTACAGTTTTATACAAGGTGAGTTACACAAAAAGACAGGATTAGAACTCAAAATTAACAAACTTTGGAAAAGAACTGAGATGAATGCAAATTTTTTCACATATGTAGGAACAATCAACTGCATAAACTAACTCAGGAATGACAGACTATGCAACAGTTCTACTGAAAAGCACCTTATGGTTAGAGCAGATAAACTGGCAAACCCAAATCACCAGTGTTGAGACACTGAGAAAAAGTTAAGCATCATATTGATGTGTACAGAATGTCATGTGCGGGCTGCACACTTTTGGGTACTACTGTTTTGTCTTCTTTGGCTACCTATACTTCATTTACACTAAGGGTCCCATCTCTACCTAATGTGTCATCCACCCTAAGGGTCTTCTGTGTATATGTAGACCAGCTGATGGAAATGTCAAGAGGTACAGAAAAAGTCAGAGGTATCAAAACTACTGCCTATGAGAAACTGCTTGTGGTAGAGGTAGAGTGGTTTAATTTAGAAAACAAAGACTAAGAGAAATGTACTGAAAGTCTTCAGGTGCAGAAGCTAGATACATAGAAACATAAAAGCTAAGAGCAAAGAGGAAAGAGCTTAACTGTTCTCTGTGTGTTGTGTGTGGTGCCTGTGTGAACCATTTGAACATTAAAGCCCTGGGGGAGTTGGAGCATTTATTCACTGGTGTTTTGAGGAACAATTTGAACTGTCTGTCAGGATATATAGCTGTCTTTGCATTTGAGGCATGCTATCTCTTCCTAATCTATTTTTCTATTACATTACTTGAAAATGCAACAATAACCAAAATTTTCTGGACTGGGATGGTCCAAGCTGTAGTAAGGTACAGTGGTTACTATACTAGTAACCAACATTCTTCCAAGTGTACACGGCCAGGAGCTTCCACTAATGCCACAGAAGCAGTTGCCAGCAGGTGACCAGAGCACAGCAGGCTCTCTTAGGCCATCTGCTGCAGAGTTTTCTATTTCCTCTTGTTTTCTTGATGAAGTTTATAGAGACAACAATCTTTTCTATCTGTTCACAAGTTATTGCCTGAAGAGACAGTGACGAATGGTCAATTCCCCATTAGCATTTCCCTATCCAGGCATTCAGACTGTGATGTTTATGAATGAGTTTTCAAGTCAGTGAACACAGTGTCTGGGGGTTGCCTAAATTCCAGTTATCATTTCAGCCAACTTCAAATTTTTTTTTCCTTAACCAGAAATCACTTTGCAGATCTGATCTATATTTTTGCCTGCCTCAAAATTTTGGGTGATGCCATTTGACCCAGAAGGAAATATTATTCTCTCAATAAGTGCTCATAGCATTTTGTCCTCCTCCTTATTCTATCCTGTAATATTGTGGGTATTTTAGCAATACAGTGTCCTGCATCCTTGGAAAAAAGTGTAATCTAACATCTGGGGTGGTGGAAATAATTGGATAAATATTGAAAGAGTAGACAAAACTCAGAAAATTCAAAATACAGATGTGTAGTTGTCTGTTCATTTTACTGAACATTCAAACTAGCAAATACCTTTAATTTAAAAATTATATACACATATATATATTTGTATTTGTATTCTCCACGCACCTGCAGGTCAAAAGCTACTGAAATGTTTCTAAATGATTCAGATACGCGTATTATTTGTATGTGAATATATGTGTATGTTATGCATCTCAGTTCAATGCCGCCTCTCTAATTTGAGATAAACACAATTCCATTTATTTTTCTCTTACATCTATAAATAGTACGGAGGTAAGTGGTTTTTGCTCTCATAAAATTTTTGCAAGCAAAGACTAAGGTAAACATGGATTTTTTTTTTTCTCCTATATTTTGAGTTAATTATTTTTTAAAAAGAACATCTTTGTCCTAAATCAAAACCACACAGCCTGTCAATGGCTTTTGGTGATTTAGAAAACAACTGTGGATCATATGGCACACAAAGGAAGAATGAGTTCACTGAAACTATTGCCAAAGAGAATTTTAGAAGCAGAAATAGAACTGGGTAGGAAGTGGTTTTCCTGTCCCGCAAAAGATTTTGAGATCTCGTTTTTCCCATTATATCACAGAATGAACCCAAGATCCACCAAAGATGAGAGAGGGAGAAATATAACAAAGCCCAGGAGGCTGAAGGGGTGAGCTCACATCATCCATATTTCAGTAGCTGGTTGGCTGGGGAACTTCCCTGGGACCAGGAACACCAAGGTAAATCTTCTGTTCTGGACCCAGCCTGTGTTGTGAGCCTGAGCCTCCACCAGGGTGACTTAGAATGTTCAGCTCATGTCAACTGCACATTGGACTGACAGTATAAACAGTTACCAGAGTATTAATCATTTTGTTGCAGATATTTTCTTTGCCCACTTTTGTTAAAATTTTAGTGGTAAACTGCTCATTTCAACAAAAAAAGTTTTCAGTTCTGGGAAATCACTGCCCTTTTTCACTTCTTACAGAAATAGTTTTTAATCCCAGTGTCCAACCCAAAGGATGCAAAATTTCCTGTCAGTGTTCTAGTGGATGCACATACCTAGAGATAAGATCTTAGTCCCAAATCCTCAAAGGCATTTAGGCACCTAACTCCCACTGAGAGACAAAGATTCAGTGCAGTTTGGGTATTGCCACTGCAAGCTTGCAGACATCTGGGGCCTGCAATAGAAACCAGATGGACTGTTTCTCCCTCAGTCCCTGAAGCATAGGTGCACATTGGACTGACTTTGGAGATTGTGTCATCAGAGATCAGTCATATGCTGGAGATGATGGAGAACAATCCTGTCCTGAAGACGCATTTCACACCTTCTTGCAGCTTCAGAAGGGTTGTGTATGCTATACTACAGTATTCAAAGACAATAGCTGGCCCAAGTCTGCTGACACTGCCACATCTGCACTCATATTAATATTTCAAAAGACTGAAACTAATGTATTTGTTTCTACCCAAGGCCAGTTCCAACATTTTACTGCGATCTAAGCATCCACAGTCCACATGCAGTTCCTTCACTAATTCTGCAGGCTTGAAAACAGAAAAAGCAGAACAACACAGCCCTCTGGCAATAGAACTGTTATAACAGCACAATGAAGCCACCAACTTTATCTTCCAGGTATAGTACTTCCATACTCAAATCCAAATGTTACTCTGGAGCTGTGTAAGAGATGTTAGCTGCACTTCCTCTGTCCTCCCCGCATCACAGCCTCTAATTTCAGCCATCCATTTCAGTGCAGAGGTGAGTTAATAGCAAGCATCTGGTAATAGCAAGCCTGACTCCAGTTGATAAGCTAGATTCCTGCTGCTTCTTTTCCGGTGACATCACTGTTTCATTTCTCTAGATTTCTGCTAACATGTCATGCTCACGATATCGCTACAGCAGAGGGCGCTGGCCTGAGGCAATAGTTCAGAGCAATGCTAATGCTCCAGGTAAATGGGGTGACTTCCAGAGAAGTAACGCGAAATCTGTTTGCCCTCCTTTTTTGTTTGATATAATTTCATTCCCAAATCACTTGATGGCAAAAGATGACTGGATATTTTAAACAACATCGTTCTCACAAAGTAGAAAGGGAACAAATGATCTGCTGCACAGCTGTGCTCAACCCACCCACTGCATGCAGAGTCTAGTTCAGCCTTACTTTCTTATGAGTGTAATAAGTGTGCACATAGAATGAAATTAAGAACCCTTCCAAGTTCCGGGCCAGGTGCTGGGCAGATGTAAAGCGAGGGGGTGGAGGGATTGTAGGAAAGCACTGAGAATAAACCTCTTGTAGACCACCAGGCAGTTGCAGAGACCCCACAAAGAAGTCTCATTGAGGTCTGTGGCTTACCTGGATGCCCACAACAGAAAAGGGTGGGAGATTTCTGCTCAGCAGAGGATTTCAGCAGCCTTTTCATGCCTGTCTCCATTCAATAGTGATTCTATTGCTCCTTTACTTTCATGCACAGAGCTCACCACTTCAACAATATCTCTTCCTCTGAGTCAAGCTCTGACACTTCTTTGCAGAATGACTCTCAGAAGTGAGCAAGGAGCTAGATTTGTCTCCTGGTAACTTACTGACTTTTATTAGTCCTTCATTTTCAGACAATCTGAAATCTACACTTGGTTGTTGGCAGTCAATACATAACCTTTCACAAGCAATATTTAATATGAGTCAAGTAAAAAATGTTGAAGACTGCATGTAGTTAAATGAGCTGATTATACACATTCACTATACAATGCAGATCATCACTTTCTGTTAACTAGCTACATTGACATTTGCAATTACTGATTAACTACTGAAAAGAACAGAAGTCAGGCTGCTGCGATGAAGTGTCCAGGTAGCTCGTTGGGGATCATAAAATGCATTAGTATTAAGAAAATATAATATTCTAGGTAAATATATTTTTAATGTGTTTAAAATTAAAAATGTGGACATGGGCAAAACCAATTATCACAATATTTGAACTAGCTTCAACTTTCTTTAATTTGTTTGTTTGTTTAAATGGACAACAATGACATCCGATGGTTGCAATATACTCCAACATTTTTGCTTCCATATTTGACATCACATCTGATGTAGAAAATAGATTTATCCCTAATAAAATTGTAAAGTAATGTGTGAACTTTAATACATGCTATGCAGAGGTGCAAAAACTTAGCCTTGAGACATTTTACAGTAGATATTGTTTTTAGAATGTTCATTAGAAATTTTTTTTGGCAACACTGAAATGAGTACAATGAATTTGTCCTAGAACTCTGAATGTAGTTAAAGTATGAATAAAATTAGCACATGCTTTTCAAAACTACTTTACATCCCTAAGTATTTGGTAGTATGAGCCCTTTCTTTCCTGCCTCCTATCCTGGTTTGGTATATCTAGAAACCAGGACTATCTGGTAGTTTTTCTATAATGATATGTACCATACCATGCCTAAAGATAGATATATCAAGGATGAAGAATGACACTTAGCATTACTTCACCCTTCCCTAAGAAAAAGAAACATAAATATTGAAAAAAAAAGTGAATTGAGGAAATTAACATTATTTTCCAAGGTTCTGTGAACCAAGCTGGAAATGAGGGGGAGTCTCTCAGCTGCTAATCCCATCTCCCATCTACTAATGCAATTTAGTTTTCACGGCTGGTAAAGATTCAAAAAGTATTAGTTAAAAGTATGTAGGAGTTTATTTAAACACATCCTTTAAACAAATCCTTTTTTTAACAGGTAAATTACGAGAGCACACTGTGAATTGTATTACCCTTTTTTTTTTCTTCTGTGGACAGTTTTTCTTCTCACTTCTCTGAGTATTTGCACTGTCCATGTGCAGAGCCCACCACAACAGGAGGCTTCCACACCTCCACCTCCTGAGTCAGGGGGGTAACCCAGTGCTACTCACTACCACAGGACTGAAGAAGCCCTGTGCAATGCCAGCTACCATTGGCATTTATTACCCTGTCTCTGGCTCACATAGTGCACACCACCTGAAATCCCTCTCCTGGTCTCACACAGCTTCAGGGCTCCGAAGTTCCCATTCTACAGTAGGTAAATCACTTGGCTTCAGGAGCTGGAAGCAATCTAGGAACTTCCCTAGGGAGCCAGACAAACCTGGACTTGCAACAGGGAATGCATGGATTTCAGTTAACCATCAACATTTAAGGCAAAGATGGATTTATGTGGAGGGAAAGGGATTCAGCAGTCTCTCCTGTGGCCAGTTGGATTTAATGAGACAGCTCTTGCTGTGGAGATTTCTTTCCCAATCTAGCAGCCCAGCAGGGATGAGTTAATAGGTGGGCTGCTATTTTTTCTTACGTAGTCATTCTCCTTTCCTTCAGTTTAGCTTGAAGTTGTGCATGTCAGTACATTTGAGAACACTAAAATCAGTGTGAGAAAACTGCCCTGTTATTTAAAATAAAAAATACAAATTATGAAAGAATAGTGTTGTTTCTGTTCTCCTGAGAATAAGTCTGTGCTTTGTGGTTTGTGAAATTTGCTGTATCAACAGTATATTTTATTTTCATTCATCAGTCTGTTCTTGGCAGAGGTACAAACAGACTGGTTTTACAGTTTGAGAACTGTACCTGGATTGATATATCATCTGCACTAGAGAATGAATTAAACAAATCTCAGTCTTTTCTCCTTGCTGGCAGTACCTTACAGCTCCTTTCACCCCAGCATTACTTGGAATTATTTACTAACTTTCATCAGTAAATTTCATTCTGTGACCTGAATGCCTTGAAAATATCCATGGTCATATACTGAAATTGTGGCAGTTAGTTTTAAGCGATATAGACTGTATAATTCTTTCCTCTAAATGGATTGACATGATACTTTCTCAAGCAAGGAAATGCATTCGCTATCTTACCACCTACAGAAATTGGAGGGGAATTGATGCTTCTCCTGGTGCAAAATACACTTACAAAACAAAGATAAACTTAGGCCTTGATTTCTTCCTAATATGGTTAGGTTTAGTTGATAAAGTCACCTCGCTGCTGCATTTGGGCTGCAAGTCTCCCTAGAAAACAGGCACAGACCTGCCAAGAATTGTATATGGCTTTATGAGATTAAAAGCATCATTACTGAGGAAAACTACAGAGTGAAAGAGGAAAAAGGTTTGTTTGCAATGTGATCTGCTTTAGCAACATGCCTTTCCTACACACATTGATCAGTGATTAAAAGCAAGGACAAACTTATAATAAAAATACTCTAATTATCAAAGTGTGTGTAACAAATCCTTTCTTTTTGCATTTCTACAGACATAATTATGTTTGTGTAAGTATAGTATAAAATAAATATTACAAATAAATTTACACTAAAGTTTAGAGGCATTAAGAGCATAACTGTGAAATGGTGCAAAGTCTCTGACACTACATATATCTTGAAGGGAAAGAAAAATCTTTCTTAGTTATACACAGCACAATTCCATCATTGTTGTGCATTATCTTTTATTTAGATCAGAACACATCCAAAAAGAGAAATTCCCATGGAAATCAACTGCCATCATTTTATTGCCTTTTTTCTGGTGAAATCAATTGAGAGCTATCATTTTTGGAGCCTCTGTGTCTGTCCTCTGCCATCTCCACTCACTCTGGAGTTCACCTCCTTTCTCCTTCCATCTCTTCTGCTCTCTGACTGGTACCCAAGGACCTCTGCATAGGGTACCTGCCCACAGGAGCGGAAAGTAACACTCAGTGGGGCAGCACCTCTCCCAGCAGTCAGTCCATGTTTGTCATGGAGAGCACATTGGAGCACAGCAAGTCAAAATTTGTGGTTTTGATACAGAAGGAAGTGCTACAGCAACTTACTCCACTTGGCAATTGGCTAAGCGATTCCCTTCATCAGAGGGGGTCATGGGCTAATTTCCAGGTCAAAAGACAAATAACTGTTCTGTGAAAACAGATTAGTTGTCTTCACTTGCTAAAATATGTGTTCTCTCTCCCTCTAGGAAGATGAGAAAAAAATTCTTGAATACTTGCAGACACACAGCAGCAACATTTCAATTTTTATTATTGTCATGAATATTACCTTTGTGCTTTCAGTCCAAGGCAAGGCTGAGGAACAGAAGTCTGCAAGCACAGAATAAGAGCCACATTCCCATCCTAACAAGTTTGCAATTTAGAGAGAGCAAATGGACCCACACAGACGGCAGGGTACAGGCACTTTGAGACAGGACTGATCTCAGAGCAGCCTCCAGCCTAATGTTGCTGACCTTCTGTAAGCCTAATGAACAGGTTTGGGATAGAATTTTAAGAAAAGGCAAATAGCATCAACATCTGGAACTAACATCCCCTTGTAATAAAAATGAGTTATAACTTAAGAGCAGAAATATATATATATATATATGTGCATATGTTAATCACTTTTCTCAGATTTTATTGTCATATGATAAAGCCCACAAGACAAAATTTCATAGAATCATAGGATAGTTTAGGCTAGGACGTCACCTACTTGAACTCCCTCTGACATGAGCAGGGACATCTTCCACTAGAACAGGTTCCTCAGGGGCCTTGAGTGTATTAGGGATGCAGCATCTACCACCTCTCTAGGCAACTTATTCTTGTGTTTCACTCTCCTCATTGTAAAAAATTTCTTACTTATACTTAGTCTGAATCTACCCTCCTATAGTTTAAAACCATTACTCTTTGTCCTATTGCTACAGGCCCTACTAAAAAGTTTGCCACCATCTTTCTTGTAGGCCCCCTTTAGGTACTGGAACACTGCTATACAGTCTTCCCAAAGCCTTTTCTTCTCCAGGTGGAACAACTCCAACCCTCTCAGCCTTTCCTCACTGGAGAGGTGCTCCAGCCCTCTGATCAGTGGCCCTGCTCTGGACTTGCTCAAACAGATCTTTCCTATGCTGAAGACCCCAGAGCTGGATACAATATTCCAGGTGAAGTCTCACTAGAGCAGAGTAAGGGACAGAATTACCTCTCTTGTTCTGCTGGCCACCTCTCTTTGATGAAGCCCAGGACACAACTTGTTTTCTGGGGTATGAGTGCACATTATGTGCTCATATACAGCTTTTCATCCATTAGTATGTCCCAGTCCTCCTTGAACGGGCTTCTCTCAATCTGTTCATCCCTCAATATGTATTAATATTGGGAGTTGCTCTCACTCGGGTGCAGGACCTTGCACTTGCAAAATTTAGTCCTAACATCAGTTCCTGCATATGCATGCCTGTTGTCTCCCACTACTATTTTATTATTAATTTGTCAAACTTGAGCAGTTTTCTCTGTCAAGATAATTAAGTTAGCTGTTCTTTTGGCACAGAGTATAAACAGATATGTAAGCTTTCATCAGTCTATATTCTTTGGAGTGGTTTTCTTTGAAAAAACATGTTATTTTGTAAAAAGGGTACATTTTAATTTGCTTGGAATGGCAACTGTTAAAAATAACAAAATGTAAATCTAAAATGTTTTAAAAGCCATTACCTTTGTCCTGGACATCACAACTAACAAAATCATCCAGGAACATAATAAAGTTGCTCAGGGACTTGGACTGTCAAACTTCTGAACAAGTTCTGTAGTTGTTGTACCATAAACTGATGAAAACTGGTAAAGTCATTTAGTTGCAGCTCAGACCATGCAAGATCTAACTATAATAGCTCTCATCAAGCTCATGTTTTAGCTGGACCAAAATAGTAAAGCTTGAAAGTCCTGAAAGTACAGTAGTTATGTTTCTTAAACATGCACTTCCAGCAAAATTGCTTGAGGTCCCATGGAAGTAAAGATTTTTGGAGTCCTTTTTTTTTATTAAAGACAAGTCTTTGGTTTATCTGCTTGGCTTTCCTCAGGTTTTGCTGATGAGCTTTGTCCTCTCCATCAAGTTCCCCTATAAGCCTTAATCCCATTTAATCTTAGCTGTCCAGATAGCAACAGAATCAACTAGATATGTAGATATGTAGATATGTAAAGTCTAGTTGACTTTATTTTATGAAGGCACAGTTCATAATTCATACCTGTCTTTTATGTCTTTCTCTTTTATCTAGGAAAAAGTTGATTACTCTTTCTTCTGTTCCGCTTTATTATTCTATTTTATTTTTACTTGTGCCATATACTGAACATTCTGTTTTCTTCAATGCTTCCATCAGCGCTGCCTCCATACAATCCTAAACATCCACTGGACTGATTATGTAACTAATGTTACTGTCCTTGCACAGGCAGGGGTCACCACTATTGAGGCCATGCTGTTGAGAACGCAACTGCGCTGGGCAGGGCACGTTCCAGGATGGAGGATCACTGCCTCCCTAAGATTGTGCTTTGTGGTGAACTCGCCACCAGCTGCCGCAATAGAGGAGCCCCAAAGAGGAGATACAAGGACTCCCTGAAACAACACCTCAGTCTTGGCCATGTAGACCACCATCAGTGGTCCACTCTGGCCTCAAATTTGGAGACATGGAGACACATCATCTATAACGCTGCTGCCTCCTTTGAAAACTCATGTAGAATTAGTCTTGAGGATAAAAGACAATGTAGAAAGAACTGTGCCTCGTCAATACCACCTGAGGAGACTTTCTGCTGTGCCTTTTGTACCCAGACTTGTCTATCCTGCATCGGCCTTTTCAGGCAGCAGTGCACTTGTAGCAAGTGTGGGTAGAGCCTTTCCCATATCTTCGCGCACAAAGCTTAGCCATGATGATGATGATACTGAACATTCACCCCCGCTACTATGTCACACTTGTTGAGGGTGATACATTGAAGTGTCTTTGCGTCTGTCCTCTCTTAGTGCACTTCCTTCAGACATAGGTCTCCCTCTCTGCTCCCTTTTCCTGTTCCTAGGTGGGATTTCTGGACTATTGTAGTGTGACTCATAAACATATGGCTGACTGGCCTGTCTTCTTAAAGAACTTTTTACCCTTTGCAATAGTAACCTTAAGAGAAAAAGAGCTCTGAAGTCACCAAGGGGACACAGGCACATTAGCCCTGCATTCTATCCCCCCTCTGATGATGGATACACAAGCGTCTTCCTCCTTGAAATCCACTGATAAAATCTGTTCCTTTCAAGCTGTGTTGTTCTCAGCTCTATAATTGCCTGGACAATTATAAAGTAATAGTTTGAGTTTCTAGTTCAATATGTTGTCAAAAGGAGCTTTGTGGTTGCCTGCTGCCTGGCTGCTGAATTTTCCTAACAGTAAAGTCACTGTCCCTTACTGAGACTCTTGGTTATGGGGAATTTTCCTAAAGCAGAAGTCACATTCACAGTAAGTTAATGTGCGTTGACCAGAGTAACCTTCACAGAGCAGTTTCTGTGGCTGGCAGCATAGGTATTTCCCAGTGAGAAATTTAGGGAGGCAGCAGCCCTGTATTCCCCATCTCTGAATGCTTCAGTCACTTGCCATTCTTCAGTTGCAGCTCCTCAGCACATGACTTTTCTCTTGTACTCCTTATCCCCTCTTACTGCATTAGCTGAAAATAAAGCCATTCGAGTGTAACTTTTAAAAAAATTAAGTATATATTTCCCTGTAATATTGGCTGGAGGATTGGGGATCAGCAAAGAAGCAACAACAGATTTAATATTTCACTTCCTCCATACCATATTCATTGGGTCAACTGAACAAAGTTCCTCTGTACCCAGTAAAGAACAGCACAGAACTTCTCGGCAAAACCGGCACAAACTGAGTTAGTGAAGGGCTAATATCTGCTATGTGTTACACACCAGCTGCCAAGAACATTTCAGAGACATTTCAGCAGTTTGACAGCTATAATGCTTCATCCATCCAGCATCCATTCACCATGCCCTTAACACTAAGACTGAGAATCATTTTTCCACTAGAGATTCCCACACACAGAAAACATCATCTGGCATTTTACAGGTGAGCAGGTCTGAATCTTGAGGAACAGGAGAAAACTACTTTCTTCTGATCTGTTCCTATTGTTAAAAATGCCATACATCATTCATTATTCACTATCAGCAGTGTAAGTAATAATGTACCAATAGATTGTGAAATACAAATAAAGACTTTATGGGAATTAAATTCTTTGCTATCATCAGTTTATATTTTGATTTAGACTAAGTTGATGCACATGTAGATAAATTTTGGTGACAATTGTTTACTCTAGAAGTAGCTACCATTTAAAAAAAACTTAAATATGATGAACAGTTCCAGATATGGAACACATTGTAAAGCATTGTCAGAAATCTCAAAGTTTCAGCACTTGCCATAAAAGTCAGCTTTGGAAGTATGAGAATGTGACATCTAGGTTGATAAATCTGATCTTCTATAATAACAGGTAAAACTGCTCTGACGAGGAGTTTCTATAAACAGCAGTCAGTGATATATTGCACTAAAAGTAGGATTATAATTTCAATATTATTTAGAAATATAAATATGTTGTACAAAGAGCATTTTTTGTATGATGTCACATAGAAGATCAAAAACTAACAAGTCAAGTTAAATATTAATTGGGAATCCAATGCAGGCTATAAATAGCTTTTTGTTTATAATCTGCTAACTATAAATTCTTTAAAGCATTAATAACATCCTTAACAGAGAATCCCATTGTACATTCAAGTGTACCTTAAGTACTACAGTTTAGCAGGTTTCTCAATAAATAAAACCATCTGTGAATTAAAATATTTATTTACAAATACAAACTAATCTCTTCAAAACAAGCTTCTTAATAATAAATCTTTCCTGTGAAATCCACATAGGTTATTTTTTGTGTTCACTTATCCTAAGACAAACAGAAAATTACACTCTTTTCACAGGAATTAACTTGATTAGGTTTACCTTATTCAAGCATATTCCTAGAACAGAGGCCTTAGAGTCAATATGGTAACCGTTTCCTACTTGGTAAAACAGTGTTACAGTTTAACATTAAAAAAACCTAGTTGAAATACATGAGTGGTATTAATTAGATTTCTCTAGTGGTGCTGTGGGATTTGGCAAATTTTCCTTTTTAACAAGGAAACTCAATTCTGCCCATCCCCAAACTATAATTATAAGCTCACATGTGACAAAAAAAAAAAAAATGTGCGTTTTTATTTCAAGACAAGTGACTGGCCTTATTTCTTTTAATGTAAAACCCGACTGTGAATAATGCAAAGGTGGTTTTCATTCTGCAGATCTAAAGCCTTATTCCCCACTTCTGAGGTTATCTTGCTTAGCTGGGTAGATATAAAATCTGAGCATCTGTACTGCAACTTTACAACAGGACAAATAGTTTAAATTTTTAGTATAAAGCAACACTACTCTTTTGAGCCAATAGAGTCTAATTCTTCGAGTGTATTAGCACTATGAGGAAAATTAACTCTACCTCTCCAAGACCAACGGAAACTCATTTGTAATGAACTGGAGAATGCACCTAAATGTGATCTTAAACAAAAAAACGTAGGTGTGCACAGTGCGCTTCATTGTTTCAAACAGTTTTTTTGAATGGATCAAGTGATTTGGAGCTACCCAGGTAGATAAAAAGAGGGTGAGAAGAGAGGTCCCTGGTCATACAGGGAAAGATAAAGCCTTGGAAAGGAGGAACACCGAGAAGAAAAGACCAGTTACAGGTCCTACAGTCATTGCTCTGCCTCAGCACAAAATGGTGTGTTGAAGCTGGGAACAGCAGTGACTTGACACGCTCAGGCAGGAGACCTTGGGGTCCCTAGCAAAGTAGGGAAGACAAGGCAGTATTTTTTTGAAGCCTTGTCCAAGCCAGCTTCAGTATATGTTAATCAAAGAGGAATATGACTTTCTTTTTCTTTTCTTTTCTTTTAAACAATGTCTGGGGGACATTGTAATCCCCAGCTTCTCTACTTAAAGTCTTGTCATTGCTGCAGACTGAGAACTGGTGTGATCTATTGTTAACATTTGAATGGATTTTTGTTTGGGGTGGGATACCAAATGTAGGCTTGCTCAGCCACAGGAAATAAATAATGGACAGGAAAACTTATTTTCCAGGCTGAAGTAGAGTGGGATGGGAAGTAGGGGTTAGTGAGGGAGGGGCTGGAAAGGTAGTTGGTTAAGATTTATTTGGCAGACATGTACAACTATCCTGTGTGAGTTGTATTTGAATTAATTAACTTCATCTGTGTAAACCAGGTCAGTATCCTGTAATTTCCTAAGGGTATGGCAGTATCAGGAAACTGAGTAGTCAGCAGAGCTGGTTGAATAGTTAAAATAACTGATTTACAAATAGTTCCAGGAATATAACCACTGAGTTTCATTTCTTATGATTTATTGGGCAATATAGGAAAATTTATCTTACCTGAAAAATGTCCTTTCTGTACGAGGGGAAGTCCACAGCTCCTAGGGTTTTGTTCTCATACTCTCCACTCTCTGGAAGCAGAGCCAGGCTGGTCAAATGAGGCCATACATCAGCAAATCTCACAGGTTTCCAGTGCACCTTCATAGAAACCTTTACAGCTTAATTCGCAGCTAAGCTGATAGGGAAAGGGTGGAAAAAAAAAGGAACCACACAATCTCTGCTGCAGAAAAGTTTAAACTGCCATGGGAACTGCTTTTATGTTCCATAGCATCTCTCATAAAGATATGTACATTGGGAAGGCAGAGAGAGCATTCGCAATGAAAACATAACACAGTTTGCAACAGTTTGCTTGTCTCTAAACTGCCCTTCTTGTGCCAGGTGGGTAGATGAGGTCTTCTAGGTTTCTTGCTAAAAGAAATTAAATGCATGCAACCATCCTCCCAGAAAAGACTACAGGTTTACCACAATACAGTACCCATTAGATGTCAGGAAATGTAAGAAAATAGTGAATGCAAAAAGTATGTCTTGCTGCCCTCCCTTTAAAGAAGATCAGTTCAGAAACAGCATGCCAAATGTGCTGCTTCCTCCAGATAATGGCAGGATATGGGGAATTTGCCCTTATAGTTTTGAGACCTTAAGAACATAGTGAAAAAAGTCTTCATACATTTCTGCTTATATTGGTAAAGAGCTGACTAGCCTGAAGGCTTTCATGGCTAATGAGGAAAATGCACAAATATTTAAAAGAGTGAAAAAGATTGCTAGCTTTTAAAGCTTTGACAAAGTACTGATTTAGTCATCTAATAACTGGAGTCTTACCAGCAGGTTGTTATTTTCATTTTTAATTAATGAATAGGGTTACAGATTATCATGATAGATTTCTGAATGAGATATTGAATTTGCTTGCTTTTTAGAGATTTTCTGATGTCAGCATTTTTCAAGGGTTTGTAGGGGACTTGTTTTTCCAATGTTTGTGTTGTTTGCGTGGTTCATATGTAGCTAAATTTAGTAGTATTTCTGAAAGAAAAAGAAAAATAATTGCTTAATCAGAGAGGTTAATTTCCAGAGGTTTGAGAAACCTTGTATCTGGTTTTGAGAATCGCTCTGAGGCTTTACATAGTCTATCATGGTCTTGAAACTGTGTGCATTTATCATCTGTGGTAAATAAAAAAGGATGTCTTTTTCTTTCTAATTATATCTGTATTGTTAGATAAATGAGAGAGATTGATAAGATCTTTGAGCATGTTCTGTTTGCTGATTATTTTTTTAAGGCTGAATAAAGTATGGTAAATCCATGTGGATAGTCTGCTTCACTTTTTCCTCTCATATCGTCTCAATTTTTTCTATCTAAAATTTTGTGGATTAAAGAAACAGGAAGAAATTTTAAATGCATCTTGCATCTCAAAGGAACTACAATATGCAAGCAATATTTTCCTTCATCTTACACCATCTTGCTTTCTTCACAGACTCCAAACACAAGGACGAAATGAAGAGCCTTGAAAATTAATTTTGAAGATGAATGACCAGAAGTTTCCCTATTTTGTTTTTTTCTAACAAATCAAAGCTATATCATCAACAAGCTATATGGACTTGCAGATGCAGACACAGATGTAGAGGTCTCTGAACTACTTCCAAAATTGGAAGCAGCACAGTCACCACATCAACATGATGCCCTATGATAATTAGCTAATGGCTATATGGCTGCCACAACCCACCCTGATACTGTGCACAGCTCTATGCAGTGTAGACAGTATTTTTGCCTTTTTTTTTGGCTAGCTCTATCCATCTATCTATGCACTATTACTGCAGTGTGTGATACTAATAATGTTGCACAGAGATTCACAAAAAGAATGTATAAATCCATGCTATAAACAAACCCAGTGCAGAACAAAATTTGGATGACGATAGGTTGTCTCTTTACACTCCTCTAACATATACTTCTTCAATCTAATTCACAGCAGGCTCTCAGGACCAGTAGTGGTAAAAAAGCAACATGAGCAGTGACATTTAATTAAGCATTCACAGTTAATTTTTCAAATTTAGGTCTCATTTCCATCTATTTTGCCTACAGTTCTGTGATATTTAGTGGTTTGTGACCAGTACAACAAAACACCTTAATGTGTTCAGCAGTAATCTGTGTGTATTTCTACTGATTTCAGTGGGATTAATGTCGGGTTCAAAACTCTGCTTCTATGTTGACCATGTTAGCACATAATACTGTATTTTAAGCAACAAATGTGTTTCTGGTTCCCAGTGTTTCCACGTCCTCTATCTATCTGGAAGCTACAATATAATCTATCAATTACCCCACGAGACTGATCACCTTTGCAGGAGGTGAGCTGCAGAGTTTATGATAAGCAGTTTATCTCAAGGCCAGTCAAATAGAATTATGGTCACAAATGCTGCATTTTAATAGTCAGTGTTTGAAACGAGATAATTATTTTGTTTTCTGTGATCCCAGTGTGTTTATATAAAGAGCATTTGAGTTCTATTTGGATAACAATTTACAATTTCTAAGACGCTTTTAAACTTCTTTTCTGTACTACAGAGTAATGAAGTTCAGTCCTCTTCCTCTGCAGCAAAAAGACGCTTTTGATTGTCATCCTGCTCTATGTTCCTTAGGCATTTCATGATGAGGAAAAAGGTCTTGTACAGTCAATTTGTTCAATTGACTGAAATATGCACAGAGNTATGCATGAAACTGGTTAAAAATTATTTTTCCTGACAAGATGGAAGAATGATCTGAAAAAATAGCATATAATTAAATAAGAACAAGAAGAAGATACCACGGTTAGACAAAAATAACCAGTAGCACAAATGTCGTCTGAGAAAAAAAGAGTCACCAGTTATACAGAAGATGATTGAGATATTATGGGGGACTGTGAGCTGAAACTGGGTCATGATTTAGAAAAATTAAGAGGCGTTAATGGCACAAAAAGCAAGGATAATGCTGAGAAATGTGAGGCAATCTTTCCACTCTGCTTAGCTGGAGTACTATCTCCACTTTGTGACACTACTCCTCAAAAAGGATGTGAACCAAGTGAGACACTCTGCAATACAGTGGTGATAATCACTGTGGGCTTGGGCATATAAATATTGAGGAAATACTAAATTAGTCTTGGGTAGGAATACGAGAAAAAGAAAAGAATAACGTGATCCGTGTTACACATGGGTATAGAAGGCAGAAACATTTGGCTTGAATTAATAAAAGTCAGTCTATTCATTGGAAACGCTTTCCAATGGAAGGATGATAACTGACCCCCTGGACAATTCAGGGTCCATGTCTTTGCTTCTGACTTTGGAAGGGTTCAAGAACAGGCTGAACATGTGCATCAGGGTTGATAGGTACAGCTCCCTACAGATATTTTTCCAATATGGTTTTTTTTCTGTGACATTTTTGCTATAAAAAGAAGCTCCTTATTGACCTTCCAATTAACAAGCAAGAAAAACAGATTAAAGTTTATTGTATATTGGCAGATTTACAGATTGATGTAATATAAATTCATGTCTTAATAAGATTATATTCCACAATTAATGTTTGGGAAACAGCCCAGGTAGACACCATAAATAGCAACAGAAAAAGAGCTCGTATTTTACCATCTTTGTGGTTAGATTAGTATTTAAAATAGTGATGGAAACAAAGAGTTAATGGTCTTTGTAGAACTCATTTTGTTTGCAGATGTTTTGTTTCTGTTATTTGATACCCATGCTGAGCCTTTCAAGAGAGTCAACAAAATTAAGTTACAACTTTCTGTATCAATTACTTCTTTTTTATTTTATGTAAATTCTCTGGTTTTTTTCTTTTAGTTTGTGACACTCAGAAGACACAGGGTAGTTACTCATCCAAATATATCCTGCTGACAGAACTTCATAACACTTCAGCATGTATTTGTGTACATAAAAAAATGTATACACATTTAAAGTTATCTTTCTTTCAACTTTAGTGAAAAAAACCTTTAAGGCATATAAACCACCCTGAAAGTATATTCTGATTTCTGATGGAGAGCAATGAGATTCTGAGAAAGAGTCCTTGAATTCAACAACTGACCCTGTCCATGAAATTATTTTTACCTACAATATTTATGGGTTCCAGCAACTCTCATGCTCACCAAATAATTTCTGAGCCCAGGGTTTTACTGAAATAGAAAAATATATTCAGCGTACAGGTAGTCAAGGAAAAATTTGAATATTGCTACAAAGGGAGATACTCGAAAAAATCGGGAACTTCTGCTAGATATGTTGCAGGCATCAGGACTGCCCAAACACATCACATCCTTCCATTTACCCTAACCTTTCTTTTGACGACTGTTTGTCTGCGTTTCACTTTAATCCTCCCCAGGTGCTGTGTATGTCTTTAGTAATGTTACTGAAACTACAGAGGAAACACAAGAACAGAGACCTTCATAAACTGTAAAACTGACCTTCGTAGCTGGACATGATGTGGAGATTGTAGAATTTGGGAACACAAAGATGTAGGTTATTTATTTGTCTGAATTCATCGTTATCTGTCTTTATGTCAAGGAACCAATGTACTTTTCCTTCTTCTCTTCCTCCTCTCCTACATTCAAAATATAAAAATTCAGCAGATCGGAGCATAGATAAAAATCTGTAGCGGAGCATTAGTTCACAAGAGAGGGATGCAAAGATGGCTGGAAAGGAAATTAACCAATGAATCAGGTAAGTAAATTATTATCAGTTGAAGGAACAGATATGTGTTTGTTTTTTTCTGTTATGGTTTAAATGGGGACTTTTTTTTATATCCAAGTTACATCTATGCCGTGAAAATTGTTCTGATTCATTTTGATATTGCCCACATACCCTAAAAATTCATGCACCCATGTGATTGTACCCATCCTCTGACTGTAGATTTTGTCTTCACAAGGTTAGATTACTCACAATCTCTGCATGATTTAAATCCATCTGGAAAATAAAGTTTGTGTAAAATCTGGCTGCCTTAAACCTGACTGCTCTTCTAAGAAATTATTTTGCATTTGTGAAGTTCAATACACTTTTGCCATATGATCTCCATTGGCTACCAGTAGCCATTTCAGTGTTTTGACCTTTTAAGCTCTAAATATTTGTGTACTCAAGAGTCTAGCCTCCTCTTGTGTTATTTCTGAACCAGCTGCAGGCAGCAAGCATGCTGGATTCATTTTCTTCTACGAAAGACAGAAATATTGGCAAAAGGTGGGCTGTGATAACTAGTTCAGACTGTAAACCTAGTTAGTCTTAACTTGCTCAGTGTGAGAATATCTGAAATCATTAGTTTTGGCCTTGATCTTCAAAAGACTGTAGTACTAAGCAAAAGAAAAGAGCAAATATGATTAATTATTAGAAAGGGCAGTCTATCTTGATCCTTTCTTTGATTTCTTTATGATTAGGTACCATATGGAATTGCTTCACATTAAATGGTGCATCTTCTCTTATGAAGAAAGATATATTATAAATGTATCTTTTAAGTTCCCTTAATTTAAAATCAGGCTTCTTCTGTCTACATTGCCTAAAATCCATAGGTTTTGGAGTGCTTTTTCTCTAAACACTTGTCCACCTCCCCTCTCCCTGCCTACATCAGGTGTCAGCTTAATAAACACAGTTTGAAGGAATATGATACAGCCTGAAGCTGAAGCATCTCTTTGACAGCTGATATTGGCATGAGAAGGGTTCAGATGAGGCACAAATATCCTCCAGCTGCTATGCACAAAGTTTCTCAAGATTCAGCAAGGGCACAGTGAAGTTTAGAGAAGTCAACTATTCTGGTGAGGCTGCCAACCTTGAGACTTCTGAAGAACCACTGCCAGCAAGATCAAGGTGAACAAGAATGTTGACTGCTCTGATCTGTTCTTAAGCTGAGAATAGACAAGACCAAGAAGCCACAACCAGTTTCCTGACAGTTTCTTTTTTTTTTCCTTTTTTTTTTATTTTACTCCCCTTCTGTTCCCAGAGTAAGAAAGCTGAAGAATAGGCTCTAGTTCAATAGTATAAATGGATTTTAAAAAAAGACATAAATGTGGTTCAAAATTAGGTAAGATGGATAACATGCTAAACAACAAACACAACTAGAAAACTGTTGCTCAGTGAGGGAAAATTGCACAGGAACATCATAAGACACCAAAAGCAAGACTGAAAAATAGGTAACAGCTGAGCTGTGAGGAGCAATAGGTAGGTACTGGAGAGTGGCTGGTCTTGAAATCAAGGGGTGAAATGAGTTATTTGTCACATAAGCTCTAAAAAGGATAACAACTCTAACATCTCACTAGGTATGTTAAATGTTGGAGCTGTATTTCTGTTCTCATCTACAACATGATGTTGACTTAGAAAGCGTTCATTTCACTTGCTTAGGAAACAAATGCTTTTTGATGAAATATTTACCAGAGGCAGGCTCAGTTCTATGTTTGCTTTGTAAAATGTCGTAATTCGCATTTGTTTTGACTTTCCATTGCATAGCAACAGGAGACCATTATCCATCAACAGGAGACCATTAGCCTGTCACAGAACTGTGGGCTCTTCAAGGTATGTGGCAGAGGGCTGTTCCAACAGACTATTAATTTAGTTACTTCTGCTACAGCTATCTGTGCAGAGCAATTAGCAGCAGTAATAATTCACACAAATCACATATATGCAAGAGAAAGGACAAAACAACTCCAAATAGCATGCAAGAGAATGGTATTTAACGTTTTTCACATTGAAGCACAAATATGAATAAAAATAGGGGTAACAACCAAAATATCAGAGGAGTGACCTGTGCAGCCACAGGATATTCACTTGTGACAGAGATCGTATTTTGGTACAACAAATATCAAAAGGTTGACATTTTCAACGCCAACTATAAAAGCTGCTGGAGCTAAAGCACTTGACAACAGCATTGCTAAGCCATTCTGAATTCACTTATGAAACAGAGGCTAATAAAGGAGAAAAACACAGGAACTAAGTGTGCACATAGCAGGGCATAGAACCACTTTTCCCCTCCTGCTGTGTTTACCAACAAGCCAGCATTGGAATATGAACTCAGGAAACATTGCAGAGGGCACATACTGCCTCATCTCAGATTAACACACCTGGTAAAAATCTCCCCAAATTCAGTGGAAGGTTTCTAACTCTCTGCAAGGAACATAAAATAATTTTTTATGTCCTCCACCTCTTGTCAGGTGTAGATAAACATGTTTCATTGAGGGCTCATTACATTTTCAAAAATTCTGTGCAATTTCTATTACATCTCTCACTACGGCTTTTAGATGAAAATAACTGGCATATTAGCATAACAGCAGAGCTTAAAGACCTACAAGATCATGCTTGGATCTTTAGATAAACAGTGGTTGAGAGGGAAAATGGAGGCATGGAGGAGTGAAGTGTCTTTCCAAAGTCCTCTGGACTTTGTAATTCTTTTCTTGTCTAGCATTTGTTTTCTTGCATTCTGTGGTTCCTCCCAGGCAGGAGAGGTGTCCCCAGATAACATTGTGCCACAGCAGTTCACTGTGCCATGCTGTCAAGTTGAGAAGTGACATACTGTCACTTGTTTAGGGAAAGAATATACACCCTATATGCATGTTCATCCATAAAAAACGTCTAATTTGAATGGAATTAGGATAAGAACAACAACCTTTAGGATATTCCCAAAATAGGTAAAATGGAGCCTCTTCTCAGTTCTAAAATCTGTGGTGCACAGGGGAATGAGAGGACAAGAAAAATAAAAAAATTCTGAGGGACAAAATCACTGAAGAATCACTGTCTTTAGTAGCCACATACAGTCTTTGTAATAGTATGGGAAAAATGTTAGTGAAGTTATGCAACATGGTAGTCAGGGAGGGGTAGAAGGACTGGAAAAAATAGGTAAGGGAAGAAAAATAATACCATGATGAAAAAATTGTTCAGAAAAAAATGCTTTGATCAGCAATATGAAGGTATCATTAAATACATATTATGCCTTTCATCTTAAATTATTTGTGGAATTCTATTACCAGATGAAAACTTACACCTCTTGATACTAAGCCCCTGAAATAAATAAAGGCTAGAAAACACTGCTAGTCTTCATGCTGAAGCCATCTGTTTATCTTTTGTTTTGATACCATTTCATATTGTGCACATTTTGAAGTTTCCTGCCAGCCTACTTATTTTTGCACTGTTTTGCTTTCTCTTTCTGTTTTCAGGGATTTGGGTTTTATGGTAATTTTCCTTGTAAGTTACTAATTCTTAGATCAAAAAAAGAGAGAACCATTTCATCAGGAAACCGAGGCTAGGTTGGGTATAGTTTCCTGTTAAAAGCTAAACTTTCAGACATCTAAAAACTGGAGGGGTTCACAGTCTTATCCTAGTGTAATTTAGAACAGCTGCATAGGAGTTCTAAACCAGTCTGTCCTGCCATTTCCCAGCAAGGAAATTCCTGGGTATGACTAATGGTGGAATATGTGGGAATAATCAATGCAACACAGAAATAAAATCAATTCTTTTTCCCAGTACCTATCTGTCTGGTTATAATCTACTTTGCTCCAAGACAGAAATATAGGAAATATGTTCTTTTTAAAGCAAGAAGATGGAGTGCTCTAAAAAATGGTTTACTCTTGCAAATTTTACAAGTCCCTCATGCTGTACAAAGTCTCATGAAAAGCATTGTTCAAGCATCTCACAGAATCACAGAATAAGCTGAGTTGGAAGGGACCACAAGGAGTCCAACCATCCCCAAGAGTAACACCATGTGCCTGAGAACATTGTCGAAGCACTTCTTGAACTCTGGCAGGCTTCATGCCATGACCACTTCCCTGAGAAGCCTGTTCTAGTGTCTAACCACCTTCTGGATGAAGAACCTTTTTCTAATCTCCAACCTAAACCTCCCCTGACACAACTTCAGGTCATTCCATCAGATCCTGTCACTGGTCACCACAGAGAAAAGATCAGTCTGTACCTGTAGGTTTCGCTGACGTTGTGTCCGGCTCGGGAGGCATAATGACAAGAAGGTTGACTCCATGAAGTTTTCTCAAAGGNACATTGTTCAAACCCTTCCTGAAGGCAGGCTTGGTGCAGTGATCACTTCCCTGGGGAGCCTATTCCAGTGCTCAGCCACCCTCTGGATGAAAAAACCTTTTCCTGATACCCAACCTAAACCTCCCCTGACTCAGCTTCATGCCATTTCCTTGACTCCTGTTACTGGTGATGAGAGAGAAGCGATCGGTACCTGCCCTTCCACTTCCCCTCACAACAAGTTGTAGACCGGCATGAGGTCTCCCCTTAGTCTCCTCCAGGCTGAACAGATCAAGTGACCTCAGCTGCTCCTCACACGACTTCCCCTCAAGACCCTTCACCATCTTTGTTGCTCTCCTTTGGGCATTCTTTAATAGCTTAATATCTTTCTTATATTGTGGTGCCCAAAACATAATATTCAAGGTGAGGCCACACCAGTGCAGAGCAGAGCAGGACAATTCCCTCCCTCAACTGGCTGGTGATGCTTTGCCTGATGCCCCCCAGGACACAGTTGCCCCTCCTGGCTGCCAGGACACTGCTGACTAATATAATATACAACTTGCCTTTGACCAGGATCCCCAGGTCCCTTTCCACAGCACTGCTTTCCAGCATTTCAGAGCATTTAAACCAAAAATAAAAGAAGCATACACACACACACACACACACACACACACACACACACACACAAAATCAAACCAAACCAAACCAAAACCAAAACAAACAAAACAACAAACAAAACAAAAACAACATCAACCCACCTCCAAAAAAGATGTTACCAAGCCTTAGTTTTTGAGGGCAAATGACAAATTTTCACGTCAGAACATCTACAAGACTTTGCACATTAGGAGTGGGAGAGAGCATGCCAGTCACTGATGAATAGGTCCATGGTGCTGGAGGAGAAAAATGTAGAAAGTCAGTGAGTGTATCTTTCTCAAAAACAGGATGGTTTTGCCCGACCCTCTGAAAGGGGGTATTCTCTCAACCCTTAGTAATTTGTTTTACTGTCAGAGTCCCTGGGAAATTTAAACTGTCACTGCCTGACCAGTCTGCCAGTGTCCTCTGTGTGAGGAACCTTCACCAAACAGATTCACCAACTTCAATTTGCCCTTTCAGGGAGGCCAGAATCAACAGAGGAGGGGACCCCTCAGCAGTCCTTTTCAATGTGTTGTTCTGCTGTCAAAGAAACTGTTAGCACTTTTATAACAATCACTCCAATAGTTATGAAATAACACCTTTTATTAAGACAAATTGTGACAAGTGAGGGTTCATGGTAGCCTATGATAGGGTCTGTCTGCAAAGACACATTTAAACAGTGTAAGACAAAACATAAGCAAAACAGTCTATCAAAAATATTATTAAGCAAAAGCAAGTTCTAGTTTCTAAAACAAGCAATTAGCACACACATAGGTTACTGCTTACCCAACAGGCATCCCTATATAAGGTGGAGAAGGAAGATTCAGCTTGTCAGCTGCTCCAGCAATGTGGTGGGAAAACTTCTCCCAATTTCTCCTCATTTTCAAGCTCTTTATATATTTTTTTAGGTTTAGGCAGAGTCTTGAATTATTTTAGTCAGAAATGCTTTCTTTGGGTTTTGTGACAGGAATTTATTGTCTCTTGATGGATAGCTGGCACAGGTCAAAGAGGTCACCACATTTCCATCCTGTACCTCTTTTACTGAAGTCAGGCTGTGGTGCCTTCATATCATCCCATTCTTCAGTGTACAGGTGCTTTATCAGTATTTAGGGAAACTTTGTGGGACAGTGTGACCTTTATGTTATCCAGGAAGTGGCAGCTGGATTCTCTTTTTGCCAGTAGGAGACAGCAGCAGGTCCTTCCCCTGTAAATCATATTCTCTTTTAACTTCTGACTTTTTCTCTAGTCCACAGTATTGGACTAGATGCAATTAATTTCTGAAATCCTCTGCTGCAGCCTGGAAAACATCAAAAACTTCAGTCCAATTGCCCAACACTGAAAACTCGTAAAGCAGAATTTTTAATCAAAAAATCTGGAGTAAAGTGGTAATTACTGATGAACATGGTTTGTAATTCTGTGTCACATAGAACTGTGATTATTTAGAACCCACTATGACTGTAGTAATTCACAAAGTTTGTGTGTCATTTTCTCATTAAAAGTTTCATTATTAAAATGCTTCATGGTTGCCACAGATGTGTATTTTTTTCTTCCAAAGAATAGCTTCTTCTTAGCCACATGATGTAGAGCATCCCTGTTCACACTGGGGATACAAGGCAGGGTTTTGGTGTGGGAGACACAAGCTTCTCTGAGGGGGCAGCTGGAACCACTCTGTGCTGGTCAAAGCCACTGATGATGTAGCCCACCACCTGCCAAGACTTCAACCCATTACAAGAGCACATGGAAACTCTGCTCAAGCTGGGTGAAGAAAAAGGGCAGTAGTCACTGGGGGCAGGAGGCACAGGAGGACACACAAATGGAGACATTGGGGACATCATGTTAGGACACACACAGGAAAATATGCAAGGGGGCATGTGGAAAAAGATATTGTTGGAGACACTTTTGAAAAGAGGAACTCCATGTTAGAGGAGGTACATTTCTAAGGGACTGCGGCTGTAAGTAACCCATGGTAGGACAGCGACCCCCCAGGGGATTATGGCTATGAGTGACCCAGATGAGGACAGGGATGCCGTGAGGGACTGCTGCCCATGGAGTCAAGCATGCAAGAGCAGACAAGACAAGAAAGAAAAGAGGTGTAATGGAGTAAGAAGTGAGGAGCAGCAGGAAGAAGCCTCTCAGTGCTGACCCCAGTCTCCTGTGCTGCCTGCTGCCTGACCAAGGTGCCTGACTGTAACCTGTGGTTCAAATGAAGGAAGTGGAGATGAGGAAGGGGGAAGGAGAAGCACATAAAATGAAGCTGAACCTGGAGAAAAGGGAAGAAATTTTCCCTAAGTGCCCATTTAATTTACTCTCTTCTTTGTTTCTCAATATCCAAATCAGTAATTAACCTTTTCTGTAATTGGCAAATAAATACATGAGATAGAATTCCTTGAGTCCACACTATTTTACCAGCACATTATTCTGATGTAAAAAAGAAATTACTGCACATGTTTTTGTTATTTCATTTCTTCAGAGTTAACACTAGGGGTTAAAAGTAGTTTTCTCATCTTATACCTAGACATCTTGAATTGGATTGACAGAAATAAACGAAAAAACATGGCCAGTTATGAGAAGTGGTGTCCTAGTGACACTGAAGTATGAACTGGGAGTAAATTACCTATTCTAATCCTTTTCACCATTTCAGTCTGAATTCAAGCAATTTAATTAACATCTCTGTACCTGTGTTTTCTTCCTTTGCCTCCCGGATTTTCTACTTAAGAGTATAGTTCTTGGGTGGTTTAACGATCTCACTAAATCTGCATATTGTATTTCTTATGTCAGAACTGTGATATGACTTTGGCCTGCTAGATATTACCATAATGTAAAAGGAAAAATAAAATAGCTAATAAAACTAATACTTAAGTAGGCTTATGAATGAAAAAAAACATAAGCACGGGAGGTTTTTCTTTTAAATCGTAACAAAAGACAACAAATCTCGTGCCATTACATCAGCTTACAAGAGAAAAAAACCCATGAATATTGATCATGGTTTGTCTGTTTCTCCTTAAGAGATTGGGATATAATAATTCAGGATTATCCTACAAATTCCCATTCAGTCAAGCAGAGCAAAAATGGCAATTTCAGAGATGAAAATGTATTTTCTTTAGAATTCCAGTTGCATACATTGATTCCAGGTGCTTATTGCTCACATACGCATTGCATCATGTAAAGGTACTCAAACCTTAAGACCATTTCTAAAATATCATTTAGGTAAGTAAAGTAAGATCTAAGCAAACAGTAATTCCTCAGCTCTAATTATGATCTTGACAACTCTACAGCCTAGTCCTAAATCTAGCTAAACTCTATAGGTTTTTAGAGTTGCAATATTTCATCTCGACAAGGACAGAACTCTTCTTCCAGGAGACCATTAGCAATAAGTGCAACTCATATTCTTTATTTCTACTTGGATGGTCTTAGCTTTGACTGGTTTTGGGAGAAAAAGAGAGTTTAAAGTTTTCTTCTGTTTGTTTTGATGGTACATAGAAAAATCCTTCACTCACTGGAAATGTGAATGTTGCTAGTTTCAGTTTAGTCTCTGCTAACTCTGTTTCAGATAGATGAGATTTCAGATGAAATGTTTTCCACCTTAATCTCTGCCTGTGATGGAGATCTTTTGGTTTGAATGGAATCTAATTTGGTTTACCATTTAAATGGTATCTTTATATTAAAGCTATGATTTTTCAGAAAACCCTTGCCTGTAGTAAAATACACAAAAATGCGATCAGTTACAGAATTCCTCATAGGCACTGGTCTGAGCTGCTAAGGAAGAATTCTAGATAATGGAATGCCAGACCCAAGTCAATAATTTAAAATTATAGAAATTTATCTTTCTGAGTAAAAACATTACTTTATTTCTAAAGTTACACTATTAAAAATGTTAGTTTCTTAATTTAAGCACAGAAATAGTGATTAGCATCCTTCAAGTAAACAGCAAGAAAAAAGCAATTTTTTGCAAGTCGTATCATTTAACCACTTTCACAAGAATTAGGTGTGTTGGTTCTTTGTCTACTCATTGTTTTCTGAATGGATTTCCTGATGCAGAATAACATGAAAGAGAGTAGTTTAAAAAGACAGAATAAAACAAATTTAGAAAAGGTACTGCTTATAAAACACATCCCATAAACACAGAAGAATTAATATTATAATGTATGTGGAGGCATTCAGTCCACTGAAACATTTTCCATATTGCCCATTTTTTGTATTCAGTATCAAAGACTTGTAAATACTATCTTCTTTCAGAGTAATTACTGCTTCACTGGGAGGCTTTTCTTTTCCTACTGATGCAGTAGTCAGCAATTTATAAATGCCATTTCTGCTGTTTTGGAATACTTAGCCCTTGTGTTGCTGTCACTCACTTTGAGCTGTAAAAGCAAAGTAATTCTGAAGGGACCAAATAGATAATATGTGGCTTACCTGGTCATCCAGTGTGCACAAGGAATCAAGTATGGTTTTTTTCAGACAGTATGTAATGCAAAGCCATCAAACAATTTTAACCAGGAATCAAAATCTTTCAGAGGAAAGCAGTATGACTGAGCAGCAGTGCTGTAAAACCCCATTTTCAGAAGCTTAGTACTATCAGATGAAAAATACCATTTGGATGAAATTTCCAGGCTTATTGTCAGTCCAAAGATTTGGAGAGCGTGCTTGTGAGAAAAGTTTGTAAAACTCTATTCATTTATCCAAAGACAAAGTGTTTCTCAGCTGTTTTTTGTCTTCTGTCTCTCATATTCCTCCCCACCCAGTGAAATGAAGTGCTGTCATCTATAAAAAAAAAAAGCCAAATACACCTTGATAGATGAAGTAGAAATATGAGGAGGAGTTCACACAACACAAGAAGGAGGCTGGAAGCATGAGAAAATTGCTTATCCAAACTGAGGAGAGAGGGTGAACGAAATTATTTTGGTGTGTTTAAAGAAAAAACTGTTACAAAACAAAACAATAAGTTTGTGAAATTTAATCCATATGCATAGAATTAATTTTCCTGAGTGGTATTGTGGTGACATATGCATTTCTGCCAATTCTTAAGAAAGAGACATGGGATATATGTCATATTATGAAATACGAGCTTATAGAGTTATACAAAAGAATTCCCAGTTTGCTTCTCGTTGCTGTTATTGTTATTGGTTTATACCAACTGAAACAGTAGCAGATCAAAACCAAGCAAAAAAAAGTTCTTTTAAACGCAGGTTCATGATTCTTAGATTCTGAATTATAGCTCTGCAAATCTTGGATGTTGAAGGTACCACATAGTAGATGTCCTTGTTAGTACTAACAAAAAAGCTACTTATTTTATGGTAAGTCCATAAAGTAAAAGCAACAATTATGTCCTCTGTTCAAAGGACTCATAGGTACAAGACTGCTGACTCCACCCTGTGGTTAGTTGTGACCTCAGCATGCCAGACATTATTAAATTGGCCATTGTCCAGATCGTTTGTGTCACTACACCAAGGAAAAGGAGATGGCAGAGAAGGTAATATTAGGACTCGAACAAATGCAAAGTCAATTACCCTGTCTAAGGAAGTTCAGCTGTTTCTATTGTCAGAGAAATTGGGAGAGATGAGGAGAGCATCCCTGCGAGGTAAGTCATCTAATAATAGCAATAGACTAGATCCTAATTTTCACCTTGTGAGAATAACACAAGGTGACAGCCAGTCCACCTATATAAGCTTTCAGTGTAATTTACTTTAGCTATGGTGTGGTGAAGTGTGTAAAACATCACATCACTTTTTATTTGGGATACTTAAAGATTCTTCAGTTATATTTCTACATCTGGCAGTCAGACATGTAATTGCATCACCATTCCATCTGATACAGACACAAGTGAAATAAATTGCAACAGCTTTCAAGTAACCTGATTGGGACTGATGGTCTACCTAAAGGGAAAAAAATTCTTTAGAAATGAGAACAGGACCCAGTGTTTATGAGACACTTTCAGAAATGGTTATCGTAGATAAATGAAGTCTAAAGTGATTTGAGTATCTGGCTAAGAATTAGGCTGTTTCTACGGGTCCAAATAATATCAAAGATTCTCGGAGGTACTGAAAACAGACTTCTGAGTTGTTAGGAAGACATAATTAATCATTAAAACACAATTTACACCAGAAACCTGGAAGTTCTTCCTCTTCATGTGAGGTATTAATAATTGATATTAATCATGAGGTTTAGGTTTGCAAGGAGCATACCTAAGCCAGTGAGAAACAGTTGAGAAAAAAAAGTTAGTGACTTTCATGCAGCATCCAAATGTCTGTAAGAATCCCTGGTTAAATCAATGAAGTTTCTGTTTTCTCTGTTGTGCACCTGGAAAATGCTGCATCTACCATGCTGAATCTCTATTGCTGGTTAATGAACTTCACCAATGCAGGGAACACACCTGAGATTGCCAGATGTTGTACAGACTTGCAGAGTTTGCTACAACTGCCACAAAGCCAGAATCCTCAAGAGTTGTCCAAATGCCCTCAAATTCTATCTATCTATCTAGCTAGCTAGCTATCTTTAAAGTTTCTAACTGAAAATGAAAGTTGATTCCATTGAAATGGCAGCCCTCTCTGAACATCAGTCAGTGAAGTGTTGTGATAAGATTCTACAACTCTACATTCAAGTTAATAGCAAGAAAATGTTAATAAATAATATGTTAATAAATGTTAATGTCACGTTGATAGTACTTAAATATTTTGTATGAACAAATACTTGCAATTAAAATAATAAATAAAATAGTTCGAATTTTTTTATATATTTTTAAAATTCTATTCTTGGGTAATGTAGGATAAATGAATAAACTGCAAGTAGAAAACTTCTTTCTTATTAATAGTTGTATTTTTCTCCAGCTTTACAGAAAATTAATGAGCTATGACAGTTCTGTTGTTTCTCTCCCCTNATTCTAAATGGCTATTTTACCAGGAGAAAATAAATCCTGATCTCTCTACTCTTACGGCACTGTGACCCAAATACAGGGGCAAAATAGTAAATTCTAACATGACTGACACCCTGCTCTCCTCGTAGACATGTCCTAGAACTCAGTGACAAAAACAATTCTATTTGTGAGGTGACATCTCAGTCCCATTAATGGCTTCAACAGGAATTTTATGGATGTTTTTCTTGTTAATGTGG
>WEIV01023025.1:176655-278535 GCA_013390005.1 Calyptomena viridis | reverse complement strand
GGGGAGGCTCAGTGGAATGAGTGGAGCACATTCCACCCATGGCAACCCCATGGGCACTGCTGGGACAGGGTCTGCCCTGCTGTCACCCCCTCTGTGTCCCTGTGTGTCCCAATGCCAGTCCCCACTGTGCTGGTCCCTGTCAGGGAGAACTTCAACCTCCTCCCTCCTCACAGCAGGGCCTGAGGGTCCTCCAGGCTGTCCCAGCAATGAGTTTGTTGGGCCTCAGCCCTCCTTGGAAGGACTGTTCCTTCCCTATGGAGAGACCCTTGCTCCCGGTTTAACCTCTTCCCTGGGCAAACTGGGAGGATGGGGGTGATGAACTGGGTCCTTCAGGCTGGGGGGGGGGCTGCAGGCAACCCTTGGGAATGGGATGTGAGTTCTCCCAGCTCAGTGCTCAGACTAGGGGGGTGTGTGTGAGTGTCAGCCCAGCATTTTCCATTCCCTAACCCTTCCCTTGCATTTCCAAGCCCTTCCCTGCCTTCCCTGGGCTCAGGCACCCGCCTCCTGAGACTCCTCTCCAGGGACACTTGCCCGTGGGTTTAATGACCAAAGCAGCAGCTGTGCTGCAAACAGGCTTATTCCTTGTTCCGTGCTCCAAACAGGCTTATTTCTTATTTTCCCTGTGTTCTTCAAACACCTGGCCGGGACAGGGATCAGCTCCTTTTGGGCTGCGTTTCCTGCTCGGGAGTGAGAGCAGCTCGTTGTGTCCAGCCTGGCCCTGGCTCTGTCCATCTGTGCTGGGGAAGCTGCACGTCCTGGGCCACGGGGACCCAAATCCTGAGTTCAGGCAGTGGGAGTGCTCAGGGATGGATGGAGAGGCCAGGCCAGGCCTGGGAAGAAGGGATGGGTATTTGGCGTGGTCCTATCTGCGAGGAAGGGATGCAGGTTTCCTCCTCCTCCTCGTCCTCCTCCTCCTCCTCCTCCCCCTCCTCCCTCCCTCCCTCCCTCCCTGTGTGCTGGAGTCACCAAAGGGACGCAAAGTCCAAGGTAAATTCCCACATCCTTTGGGCTGGGACTGATTTGCTCAAGGGCGATTTTGGCACCTCACAGATCCCCTCATCAGCCACATTCCCAGGGGTTTCCAGGTGTTTGCTGGGGATGGAACGGGCGTGGAGCCCCACGTGTGGCCGGAGGGGGAGGAAGCCCATCACGCATCGTCCCAGCCACGTGAGGGGGGATCTGTGCATTACAGACCAACATAGTTTTCCCCTTTGCTCACTTCCCACTCCAGAGCCTTGCCCGCAGCCAGGAGTTTCTCCCAGGCTCCTGGTGACGCTCTCCCAGCTCCTGGCTCTCGCTGTGGAAGCTGCTGTGAGCTCCCCCCGGGGCTGAGGGGCTGCAGGGGTGGGCACCAGCCTGTCCCCGGCTCCCGGCGAGGTTTGGGGGAAGAAGCTCTGGCGGATTTTCCAGCCTGGTGGCCGCCCAGCACCGGGGGCACCACCCTGGAGAGCCCCGGGAAGGGCAGCACAGCACCTTCCCACCACAGTCCTGGGGCAATGGGGCCATCCCAAAGAGCCAGCCATCATTTTGGGGGGACCCTTGGACTCCCCTTGTCCCTGCCCAGTGGCCCCTTCCCACGGAGAGCTCTGTGGCTCGTGAGGTTTTGCTGCCAAACCCCCCAAATCTGACATTTTGCACGGAGCACACACTGCTCTGGCTGAGTGGCTGCAGGGCCAGCTCAGCTTTCCTCCTCCTGCTTTTTTTTTTTTTTTCCCCTTTCTGAAATTAAATTTTTTAGCTCTCCAAAGGGAGGTTTAAAATCTGGCTTCAGAAAGATCCTTAAATCATCTGTGTTTGTGCAGCACTGAGCACAGGGGAGGCTTGGCTTGGGACAGGGTGGTTGGTGCTGGGATAACAGAGAATAATCATCTCCCTCGAGCCAAATAAACATTTTAAGTGGTTATTCCTGAGGAGCCCAAGCTGTGTTGTGGGGAGTGTGAGCCTGGTTTGAGGACAGACCTTTGCTCTGGAAAATTCTCCTTCTTTGAACCCCTGAGGCTGGGACTGGCAGCTCTTGGTGTCCCCAGGGCTGGGATGGACAACCCTGGGTGTGCTGTGGTGTCCCCAGGGCTGAGACCACCAGCTTTTGATGTTCCCAGGGCTGTCCCCTCTCTGTGGGAAATCCATGTGCTGGGGTTCAGGATGGGACCACTTCCCAGGGAAGGAGATGCTTATTTTAACCACACCCAACAGGAGCCCCTTGCCCTGTGATTTGGTGTGTGAAGGGTCTGGGTGGATGGAGAGGATGAAGGTGCTCCCTGTTTCCCAGCTGGAGATGATCGAGACGTTGGTTATAATGGGGATTTTTTGCTCACATCCTCCCCTTAAACCCTCTGCTGCCTCTTGTTTCCTAGTTTGGGATAGCTGGAGTGACCAGGGCATGGCCAGAGCACTGGGGGCTCCCTGTTCCTGGTGGGATGCAGCCCCTGGGCTCACATTCCTTTGTGTTTACCCACCCCAGGCTGTCCCTCGTGTTGTCCTTGGTCAGACCAGCCATTCCCTCTGTCTCCTGGTGCTTTCAAACATTTCCTCTCACACCTCTGCCAGCCCAAAGTGGTGTTTCTGTTACAAACCTCTGCAGAACAAACTGGCAAAGGGGATAAACCAAAGGGAAATGGCATCAGGAGACCAGGGATGGTCGGGATGCTGCAGGGCCACTGAAAGTGGGGTGTCCTCACACCAACCAGATCCATGAGGGCAGGTTTGTTCCATGGCCACCCTTCATTTCCCTCTTTGCCTGCAAGAGCAGGGTCAGATTTTGCTCTGGACATGGAATAAAGGGAGCGTGTGGTGCCCAGAGCCACGTTCAAGGCTGCAGCCTGTTGGGTTTTAAAAATGTAAAAGGATGTCTTTGAAGGTGGATTCGAAACTTGGACACGGACAGAAATTCCTGCAGGAAGAAAATTCAACAAACAAAGTCTCTTGGCTGAGAGGAAAGTTTACAGTCAGTAGAAGTGCTGAAGGTTTTGGAGCACCAGGACCTGTGGGAGCAGCTTCACAGGTCGGACACATGGAGGAGAAAGTCTGGGATGTGACACCTTTCCACACCTGGAATTGCCATGTGGCTTTTTTTGCCAGCGAGTGCTCCATTCAGTGCCTCAGTTTCCCCCTTCATGTGCCCATCCCAAGAACTGTTAGTTAGCAGGAAAAAAAAACAACCATGAAACACATCCCCAAGGATTTGGGGACTTTTGACCAGTTTTTAAAGTAATTGGCATCAATCTCCAACAGCATATCCTTCCAAACTGCATCTCCTTTCCCTATTGATTCTGGTCCCTCTCCAGCTGGCAAACACATGTCTCAAGTTTGATTCTTTGTTTAAATACCATGAAATATCTCCATGGGTTCTCTCTATCCCTTTTCCTGCCTTCCAGTCGAGCTACCTGCTGATTTTTAGGATCCAAGTGCCCCAGCTCGCTGCAGGTGAGGGCTGTGCTCTTGAATCATCCCACTCCTGGTACTCATTGAGCAGCACCCACCAGAAATCCTCCAGTTTTGAGGTGAGAGGAAGGGCCCTGTGTCGGGAATAAATACATTTAACCAGTGTAGGGAGCCCAAAGTAAAATACGGCAGTCTGGCCAGTGGGAATTTTGGGGGAGCTCTGATTTTGGCTGTTAGCCACCACCAACCAAGTGTGGAAGTGCAGGATCAGCCCCTCCTGGAAGGCTGCCAGCCCCTGGCAGGGTTGGGACTGGGATTTCAACGAGCCAAAGCATCTCAGGTTTCCTGGCCCCTGCTGCAGATCGGCTTGGCTGGAGAGAGGATGGTTGGAGGGGAGGGAGGGGACCCCTGAACCCCACATTCCAGGGGTGCCCTGGATGGGGGTGCCTGTAGGAGGGTGATTCCCAAGGTGTCCCCTGGGACACCTCACTCGTGCCTGGGCTGTCTCGGAGCTGTGAATATGCAACAGGTCCCGGGTTCCTCTGAGCTCCTTGGAGCAGAAATATCTCCCCCCGAGCCTCCCTGGCTGTGTCCCCTCAGTGCACAGTGGTTTTCCAGCCAGGACCTGGCTCAGGCTTCATGCAAAACCCAATGTCCTCGTGCCCATGGACACTCGTCCATGGCATCACTGTGTCTCCCCTTCTTCTCTTTATTAAGTGCCATCAGGATTTAAATTAAAGCTTATCACCAGCTGGGAGCAAATGAACCCTTCGTCGTGTTTCAAAGGTTCCATCTGCCAGGCAGGAGGGGGGACCCCGGGGGCTGCTCCCTTCGACAGGGCTGGGGGGACAGCTGGAAGTGACTCTGGGGGTGACACGGGAGGGACACGAGGGCTGGTGCCACCCGCCAAACCCCTGGAATACACCCCGCTGGAATACACCATCCCAAACACACGCTCCTGGGAAACAGGGACGGTGGCAAGGGAAGGGCTTATTTAAATTATTAATTAGCTCTGTTTTTAAACACGGGCTGGGAGCAGCCTCCGCAGCAGAAGGAATTGTTCCCGAGCGCCAGCCCTCCGGCGGGCCGGCCGTGTGCGCTTGGCTGCCAGAGAAAGACGTGATTGTTGTCATCGTGCCTCCGTCCCAGCCCTCCCAGTCCTTCCCAGCCCTCCCAGCCCTCCGCCTCCCGCGCTCCCACCGCCCTCGGCTCCCAGGAACAAAACCCCCGCGCTCGGCCCAGGCTCGCTCGTGGCGGAGCAGAGAGGAGGAGGAGGAGGAGGAGGGAGACAGCCAGAGAGAAACTTGTCTTGGGGATTAATAAGAGGCAGGAGGAGGGAGAGGTGCACACAGGTAAGCTCTGGGCAGGTGTTTTCCCCCAGGCTCTTCTCACCTTGCCTGAGCCTCCGACCCAGGACGCTGCGCTGGTCCACGATGCTCCTGCCCTCTCCAGCCTCCCTTACATCCAAAGCAGCATCTGCTCTTCCTTTTTATCCCCTCTCCTCTTTTTGTTTTTTCTGTTTTGCTGCAGTTGGAGTCTTTGTTCTTTCCCTTTGCTCTGGTTGTAGGAGTTTTTCTCGGTGCGGGGCAGGTTGGGGTGGAGGGAGGACTGGGGGCTGCAGAGTCACAGGGTGGTCCCTGTGTGACAGAGTTGCAGCTACAGCCAGGTGGGGTTTTTTGGGGGGGAGGGCGGGGAGTGAAGACTCCTTTGTGTGTCCCCCACACCGACCTGTGCTCTTACACATTCACAACCCCACACACATTTCACTGTGGCTCTGCAGCCAGAATGGGGGTGTGGGGGGGCTGCACAGCCAGAACTGGGGGTGTTGAGGAGGCTGCACAGCCCAAGTCATGCCCGGGACAGTCCCCTGCCTTGAGAAGCAGCAGGGAAAACATGTAAGGAATGGGAGGAAGCTGAGAGGAGAACGGACACCTCTGGAGCCAGGAGCCTCTGGGACCATCGGGTCACCTTGTCCTTCCTTGTCCTTGTGCACGGTCTGAGGAGATGGCCGGGGTTTGGGAGGCTGCAGGGTCCTGCTCCCATGGGAGAGGTGCCGGGATGGGGAGCAGGGAGTTTCCCCGCCCTTCGGAGGGGACCAGCATCGCGCTGCTTTGAGACCGAAGTGGGAGCAAGCAGCCCAAAAGCGCCAGGGCCACTTCCAACAAGCTGGTTTTCTGCCCAAAATGTAGGTGGTAAAGCCCTTCTTTCCTGCCTGGATCACACACAGCATTCCCAGGGCATGTGATCCCACTTTTCCTGCCTCGCTCATGCAGATCTGAGCCAGCTCAGCTCCAGGCAGGCGAAGTGCAGCCCCCTCCCCGCATCCACCGCGGGGGTCCCGTTTGGAACCGACTCTTTGTCTCCGCTCCGACAGGAGCTGATGGGAGGAAGGAACAGGGCAGCGATGTTCGCTGAAATCCTGGGAAAAGGGTTTTATTGCTTGGAAAAGACTCATCCCAAACCTGCCCTTCCCCGCCTGTTCGAGAGGTTTTGAAAAAGCATCTACAAAGCAAAACATGGAAATTCATCCCCTTGGCACCGAAGGCGAAGCATGAGGGCTTGGAAACTTTCCTGGGATCCTGCGATCCCGGCCCTGCCTTATGTGGTGCTCAGCCGATGGCATCCCAGATCTGCCTCCCGGGACAGCGCGGAGCAGGAATGCCGGGTCCTGAGTGTCCCTGCTCCCTGGGGAAGGGAAGGGCGAGGGGCTGAGTGTTTCCACCTGGGAAGAGATAAAAGCGCGACTGTGGGAGGTTTCCTCTGCCCTTGGAAGAGGCTGGAGGGGAGGGATGAGGTGTTAGAGCAGTTTCCCACCCTTAGGGGAAGCGGAGCGGGGTGAGGCGGCTGTCGGGGGGAGCAGGGCGTGTGTGGGGTCCGCGCTGCCGGCGCTTTGGCAGCATCTTCTCCCAGGATTCGCTTTTGTCTGTGTCCAGCCAGTTCCACTGTGTGTGGCAGAGGGATGTGCGGGCAGGATGAGCCGGGAGCAGCGCTGGGAAGGGTCGGGACACGCAGGGAGGGAGGAGGAGGGAGGAATTGCTGACACAGAGAAGGCAGCGCAGAGGTGTTCTCTGCCAGGGCTGCCTTCCCACGGACCCTGCTGTGGGAGGAGGTGGCTGGAGGGAGCAGAGAACGGGATGAGCCTTTCGCAACGAGCCTGGTGACTGTAGTACAGTGAGGAAACGCTCCTGGCACGCAGGAGCCCCACATTGTTGTCCCCACGTCCTGCAGTCCTTGGGCTGAGCCCAAAACTGTTGCTGGTGACCCTGGGAGCTGCTCTCCACAGGGTCTCCTGGGACACCCGTCCCTCCAGGACACGGCACCATCCCTGCAGAGGGAATACAGCGGGACCGAGCCCCCCCGGCCGCCCCGGCCGTGTGTCGGCTCCAAACAGACTGTCTGCGCATCCGCTGCTCCCTGGGAAAGGGCTGGGAAAGGGTGAGAACAGCGGGTTGTTGCATCAGGGCTGTGCTTCCCAGGGGACCCTGGGGACGCCTGGGTGACAGCCTGGCTGCCCTCCCCTCGGAGGACAGCCTTTTCCATAATTCCCAGCGCTCCAGTGCCGCTGGATAAAGAGCTCCCTGTCTGGTTCCGACCCCGACTCTTGCGGAGACACAAACGGGCTGCGGCGGTTGGACAAGGGGGAAGCCAAGGAGGGAGGTTTTCTGGATTCTTTCGGTTATTTTTAGCTTGCCCTCCTTGTTCTGCTCGGATGTGCAAGTTCTCAAGCTGCGAGAGGACATTTTCCCGACCAGGGATGATGGAACTGGGAAGGTGTGAAGGGAGCTAACAATGGGCTGCAAAGGGTCCTCGGTCGAGCCATCCAGCCTTTCCCTTCCCCTCCCAAAGTCAAAACTCCCTTTATTCCTCCCAGCCCCTCGGGAGGGGTCCTGGACAGCTGTCCAGAGCCAGCTGCTGCTCCCTGAACATCTCACTGCTGCAAGAGGACGGCAGGAGGCTCCCAAAGGATTTGTGCCTGTGACAAATCTCCCCCCGCCCTCCACCCCATGCCCTTTACTCAGCTCCCTCTTGCCCTGGGGTGGAGGTTTCTGCCTTTCCTTGGCACCGGTCCCTGGGCTGGCAGCCAGCGCTGCTGGGAGCTGTGGGTTACTGGGAGGCAGTGGAGATAAACTATTTGGAAAGCAAACACCAGTGGCATTTGGGGCTGGAATTTCCAGCTGTTACACCTCTTTTTTTGTCCATTGTAATGGGATGACTGAGGGAGCAGCTGCCTCTTTCTGAGAAAAACCCTAGGCTGGGATCTGTTGGGTGCCTTGGTCTTGCACCCAGGCCAAGCTGGTCAGCACAGCCTGTGGCTCAGGAGGTGTCAGAACTGGTTTTGATCATGAATCGAGCCCTTTCTCCATGCCAGGCTGGTGGTTTTCTGAATACATTCATTGCTTCATGACTTAACTTTATTCCAGTTGCATGGATTCCTTGTGGATAGGCTGGATCTGAGCTGTCCTGTCTGTTGGGAGTGATGACAAAGGTCAAGTGGAGATATTTGCAGAGCAGGGGCTGTGCTGGGCTCTGGCCACGCCATCAGCAGCCAGTGCTCCTGCAGCATCAGGGTGTGGGATTTGAAAATTTGGCTTTTGTATTCATGCCAGTAAATTCTACTGGATGGAGAACAGGCTTCCAACTGTGCTGGGTCCAGGGAGAGCTGGCTTTGAACCTTCCAGCATGTTGGAGGCAATTGTAAAGCTTGTGGTGGCCTCAGACTTGTTGCATCCCTGTTATTCTGGATGCAGGGCTGTCACTGGTTTCCTGCAGATTGCTTGGAAGTGGGTCCTGCTTTCCCCAGGCTGGGGAGTGGTGGGCAGAGCTGTGGTTTGCATGGAGAGGCTGGTGGGGACCAGCAGAGAAGGGTGGTGGCAGTGCTGGCTCTGCACGGTGCCATGGGCAGAGGGGCTGTGACAGTCCCCACGGGGATGTGGCAGCACATAAAAGGGGCTGCATCTGCCTCCTGACACGTCCCTTCTGTGCTGACAAATGCCACAGGATGCTGTCATTCTCCAGCCTGGATTTCTGGCTCCCTGACTGTTCCTGCTCTGTGCTGAGTCCCTAAACATCTGCAGTGTTAAATCCTCATGTGGAGGGGATGGTGCAGGCTCAGCCAGCTCCTGACATCATGGGGGGGACAGCTCTGCCCTGTCCCCCACCCTCCTGAGCGGGGCTTTGCCTGTGAGTGGAGGGAGTTCAACACCCAGATCACAGCAAGTCCCAGCTGGGATATTGTGTCCCAGGTGGGATATTGTGTCCCAGCCTGGGATATCATGTCCCAGCCTGGGATATCGTGTCCCAGCCTGGGATATCGTGTCCCAGCTGCTTCCTCACCTCTGCAACAGGCCAAATGCAAACTTCATCCCCTGCTGCTCCCCCGGGGCGTCAGGATCCGTGTTTTGGAGCAGAGGCAAAATCCTGTGGAATGGTCTGGGACAAGGTGGAGGGAGAGGCACGTGCAGGGAGGGCTGTGGCTGGAAAAGGATCTGGATGCTGCAAGAATGGGGAGGGGACTCCACGTACGGCAGATCCCTGTCACGAATTTGCCAGTTCTCTGCAGCCAGACACAGAACCTGAGCTCTCTGAGACAGAAGCAAGTCCATCCCCAACGGGGACCCACTGCAGCACTGCTGGGCTGAGGGTCTGGCAGCATTTGGCTCCATGGCTCTCCCCCTGTCACTCCCTTCCCCCAGCGAGATGCCAGAGCCCTGATTGGAACCAGCCGGCACGGGAGGCGTGTGGGGTTAAACAGAGCCAGATGGGAGCCGAGCAGGCAGCGAGGAGAGGAACAGGCTGGGCCTGCAGGGGGGGCGAGAACAGGATCTTTTCCTGGAGAAAGTCAATTACTTGGAGCCCCAGGAATGCGTAGGATCGCTTCAAAGGGAGCCGGGCTGGCTAAGGCAGCCCTGGGAGCAGTGGCCCATCCAGGGACAGCCTTGGGTGGGATGTGGACCCCAAGTGGGAAGCTGGAAGCAAAAGAATTTGGTGTGACCCCAGCTCTTGTGCCCAGCCCTGACCCTAACCCTGGTCCCTGTGGATGGCAGTGAATTCCACTCTGCTGTGTTGCATGGGAGAGCTGGAAGATCCTGATTTCTCTCCAAAATCAGCATCACCAGCTCCAGCATCACCAAAGGCTTCTCCTGTCCCAGCTCCCAGAGCAGACATTCTGTTTCCCTGTCTTCCTCTGGCTTTCCTCAGCCTGGGATCTCTCATCTCACTCATCTCACTCCATCCTCTTTCCCACCCTCCATCTGCCTTGCTGTGCATCCAGCTTGGCTCTGATCCTGCTGGGGTGAGAAATCCTGCTGGGAAGAGCCTGGCGAGCACCCTGAGGAATGTGCCCAGGAAGCCCACCCACAGCCTGGCCTGCTCCAGCTGGCCCTGGGGACTCGGAGCATCCAAAGCACCTTCTGCACGGGGCTTTCTAGAGAGCTCATCTGCAACGAGCTGGATCCCTCCATCCTCCAAGGCACCAGCTGGAGAGCTCCCAGCAACTCTGGCAAGGGCCATTGCTGCTGTTCCAGGGAGAGCAGGGCTGGGGCAGGCGGCCTTCATGGGCTTGATAACGACCCAGAGAAGAGGGAGGGGTGACAAGGTGTTGGGCTCCTGTCCAGGAGAAACTCTCTGGCTTGGGGCACACAGAGACCTCACCTGATCCTTCCCCATCTCCCACTTTTATCGTGTTTCTCCCTAAATAACCATCCCAGCACTCTGCAGTGGGATCAGAGGTGATGGATGGATGGATGATTTGGGCAGCACAGGGAGTTTTAGAGCCAAACACCTTCGGTGCTGCTCATGTGTAAACTTGCAAATGCCCTTTTTATCACTCGGCCTTGAGAAGGGGCTGTGCTGCCTCCCGGCCTCGTCCCTCAGCACAGGGCCATCCATCTCTGCTGCCCTGCTAACTGCTGCTGGCCTCCTGACACCGTTCCACAGCCAATTTCCTACTGAATCATTGATTCTCTGGCTCAAGTGCAAAATTAAGCTTAATCCATCAAGGTCTCTGAAGGGGTAATCCATCCTTTGGAGAGAGGGAATGGCGGTGTCCTTCCGGGGGGGCCCAGGCTCTGTGGGGTGGCATGTGAAAAAAGTGCCCAAACCAAAAAAATCCAGCACCCCCCTTGGCACAGGCTGAGCCAGAGAGAGGAACCTCAATGACTCATGCACTGGAGGGGGGTTGGATTTGAAGATAACTTCCAAAGGGAAGGAGCGGGGAAGGCAGGTCCCTGGCAGGGATGGGGGTAAATTCCTGCCTGTAAGCAACGGGGAGATGATGCATCACCAACACCCGGGCACCTTTTTAACCCACCCCTTGTTGCCTCCCCCAGGGAAACATCTGGACCATGAAGGTGGCCCTCAGATTGCTCTTCCCACTTGTTCTCGTGCTGGTCTGGGGGGCGAGCGGGCAGCGGAGGAAACCTCCCCGGAAACCCACCCGCCCGCCGCCCCCNTCCATCTTCCCTGACTGCCCCCGGGAATGCTACTGCCCCCCCGACTTCCCCTCTGCCCTGTACTGTGACAGCCGCAACCTGCGCAAGGTGCCCGTCATCCCCCCCCGCATCCACTACCTCTACCTGCAGAACAACTTCATCGACGACCTGCCGGAGGAGTCCTTCAGGAACGCCACGGGGCTCAAATGGGTCAACCTCGACAACAACCGCATCCGGAAGGTGGACAGGCGGGTCCTGGAGAAGCTGGAAAACCTCATCTTCCTCTACATGGAGAAGAACCAGCTCAAGGAGGTGCCCGCCTTCCTGCCGCCCAACCTGGAGCAGCTGCGGCTGAGCAGGAACCAGATCTCCAAGATCCCTGCTGGGGTCTTCAACAAGCTGGAGAACCTGGTGCTCTTGGACCTGCACCACAACAAGCTGAGCGATGGGGTCTTCAACAAAAACACCTTCAAGGGACTCAAGAACCTCATGCAACTCAACCTTGCCCACAACATCCTGAGGAAGATGCCTCCCGGGGTGCCCAGTGCCATCCACCAGCTCTTCCTGGACAGGAACAACATTGAGGACATCCCCAGTGACTACTTCAAGGAGTTTCCCAACCTGGCGTTCATCCGGCTCAACTACAACCAGATCTCTGACAAGGGGCTCCCCAAAAACTCCTTCAACCTCACCAACCTGCTGGTGTTGCACCTGGCCCACAACAAGCTCACCAACGTGCCCTTCATCAGCCCCAAGCTGGAGCACCTCTATCTGAACAACAACTCCATTGAAAGTGAGTTCCACTGCCTGGGCAGGGGCTGTGGTGGGGTTTGGGGGGGAGAAAATGAGCTTGAGGGTGGGAAGTGTTTTGTTGAAAGGGTTATTTTCACCCAGCGGGATGTGAACCCTTCAAAGGGGGATGTAGTGGTGGAATGAGCTGGGAGCTCCAAGGTGAGCAAGGAGTTGAGGGGGATGGATCTGCAGGTGGAGAAGGATGGAGTGAGGATCTGGGTGGGAGGTGAGGAGCAGAGCTCAGTTCCCTCTGGTGCTGCAGGGTTGTTGGTTGTCATGGGCAGCTCTTCTCTGGGGCCACCTGCCATTGAAGCAGCTCCTTCCCCAGCAGGGTGCAGAAATCGGGGTGTTTAAAAAGGAAAGTCTGTGCACATATTTTAGGAGCAGATGCCAAATACACAGTCAAGATGGTTAGAAATAACCCAGCTCAGCTCCTGAGCTGAGCCTCGCAGGGGAGGAACAGGGAAACAGGGAGAACAAGGCTGCACTGGAGCTCCTTGGCAGCACAGCCGGGGCCGTTTCACACCGTTCCAGGCAAAGTGCTGCAATTCCATGGAAGAGGTGCTGGCCTGGGAAATGTGTAAACAGAGCGAGCACAGATGAGAAGACAGAAACTCATTGCATTCCCATTCAGCTTTTCAGAGCCTAAAGAGGCTCTGAGAGAGCTGGAGGGGACAAGGGATGGAGGGACAGGACAACAGGGAATGGCTTCTCACTGCCAGAGGGCAGGGTTAGATGGGATATTGGGAAGGAATTCTTCCCTGGGAGGGTGGGGAGGCCCTGGCACAGGGTGCCCAGAGAAGCTGTGGCTGCCCCATCCCTGGAAGTGTCCAAGGCCAGGTTGGAGCCACCTGGGATAGTGGGAGGTGTCCCTGCCCAGGGCAGGGGTGGCACTGGATGATCTTTAAGGTCCCTTCAACCCAAACCATTCTGGGATTCTATGATTCCTGGTCTCCCCACATGTTTCTGCTTTTAGAGGTCCAGCAACCAGCTGTCCAGAAGCAACAGCAGGACACCGTGTCTGGTTCAAATGCTGGTTAATCAGCATTTTACTCAAAGATGACCAAAATGGAGCTGGGGGGACCTCGGTCACTTCTGCTGGCTTCACACCCACCAGTACCCAGGTTCTGCTGCAACTTTCCATGGAGAAATGCCCTGTGCACACCATATTCCAGCTTTTCCTTTCCTATTCCACCCAGTTTTTATAAGGTTTCAGTCCCTGTAGCTGAGTAATGACATAAGAATCCCAGGGTATATTTTCCATAATGCAGGCTCTGGGGTGGGGAGGAACACGTGGAACTCCAGAAGGAACAACGAGCTGGATACTGACATTATCTCCTGCAGAACGGGGCTGGAGCAGGTTTCCTTGATGTTTTTTGGAGGCTTAGGGTTGGCTCGGCAGGTTTCATGAGCAAAATGATCCCTCTTCTCTCTCAAATGACACTGCATCCCTCCCCACACTCCAGAGGAACGTGACCTACTTCGTTTCTGATCAAAAGCAAGATTTTCCTCTTGCTGGGGCTGCGCCTTCTTTGGGAAGAGGCTGGGAATTCTCCCCATTTGGGGGTTCAGTACAGAGGCAGGGAATGGGTTCAGGCATCTCTCCCTGCCCTGCCTTTCCTCTCTAACCCCTCCCTGCTGTTCCTCTCCTCCTGCAGAGATCAACGGGACTCAGATCTGCCCCACCTCGCTCATGTCCATCCAGGATTTCTCCCCCTCCGACCTGGACAGTGTGCCCCGGCTCCGGTACCTGCGGCTGGATGGGAACCTCCTGAAACCCCCCATCCCCTTGGACCTGATGATGTGTTTCCGCCTCCTGCAGTCCGTGGTTTTCTAATCCCGCCCCGCCTCTCCAAGGACTTGGCTTTGCACAGAGACTCGGCACATGGGACCCCCTTTGCCTCCCTCTCCCCCTGCTCACACCCTGCCTCCATCCCTCTTTCCTTCCCCCCTTTCCTCCCCTGCAGTGGAGGGGACACATGTGGCACGTGCATCCTTGGGGACCACTATGTGCAGGACAGCCCCGTGTCCTGCAAACATCCCACAGCACCACCCCAGCTCCCTGCCTGGGATTCCTGCCTGCCCTGCCCTCCCCCAGGCCACCCCTGGAGCTGGCTCCGTTCTCTCCCTTTCCACCCGGCAGAGTTTCAGGAGGTTGGATTCGGCCCGAGCCAAAGGCATCTCTGGATGGAGCTGCTGCTGCACCCGGGGAGCCCGTGGTGTCCCTGGGGAACAACCCCTGTGGCCGAGGAGGAGCAGGGATGGCCTGGGCTGCTGTGCAGAGGTGCAGGGTGATGCCGGTCAGGTGGGATCCGTGGAGGGTGGCTGGATCTGTGGATCTGTGGATCTGTGGAACAGGCAGCAGCTCGTGGCCAGAGCCACGTCCCAGGGCACTGGGAAAGGGACACACTCGTCTCACCTGGGCCCTTCTGGGGGTCTTTGGCTCCACGTGAAGGACAAGGATTTAAATCCCTCATGGAGGTGTGGATTTGCCGGGATGGAGCAGTGGGGGGTGTGGCCCCTGCACTGGAGCTGGGCCCTCCTGTGCCCTGTGTGGGTCACACCTTCCCCTCAGCCACCCCCCACACCCCTCCTTGGCAAGACCAACCCCTTCCTGGCTTCCATCTTCTGTGGATTGACGCTGTTCCTGCAGCAGCATCAATCCATGGAGCCCCATCCCAGCATCCTGCATCCTTCCCACCCAATCCTGAGGGGATTCAGGGCTCTGCCCTCCCCACAGCAGGCAGCAGCCAATGCCCACAGGACCCCAATGCCACCCCTGCCCCGGCCAAGGACCCCTCCAAAACAGTGCCAGCTGCTTTCCAGCAGTGCCAGCAAGACACTTGTCCTTGTTTTTAGGCCCCTGGAGCCAGATGCTGCTGTGGGTGTAAACCCAGGCTGGGCTGATCTGTGGGGTCTCTGCTCTGCTCTCACAGCCCCCCTTGACTCCCACCTCCTGGAAGTTTTACTCTCAGTTGCTCTCTGGAATGAAGCACAAATGAGCGGTTTTGCCTTTTTTATTAGGAAAAAAGGAAAGAAAAGGGAAGAATTACTCTTTGGAAAAGCTATTTTTATCCCTGTTCTCCCTGTCCTCACATGTATCGCTTCCCTCTTTGATAGCTTTACCTGCATATATAGGGTGTCCGGGTTTAGGGGGGATTATTCTCTTCTTTTCTTCCTGATTCTCAGGATTTGGATTTAAGGCCGAGCATTAGAGGAAAAAAAAATCCAACTGCATTAAGCATTAAAGCAATAAACCAAAAAAACCTCCTTTGTGTTCAGCCACCAAAACCAGCCCTTCTCAGAGATGGGCACGGACGGGCACCGTGTCCTGTTCCCTGGGAATGGGACAGGGATGCTCCCCACAGCCTGGGGACTCAACTGCCACCCTGAGATGCTTCTCCTTTCCATTAATTAAACCCTGTGCTAACTGAGGCTGGTTTTCTCATGACAAAAGCCTCTTCTCCAAATCTTCCTGCAGTTGGCTTTGTTGGGTTCGACAGGTTTCAGCCTTAAACCCGGAGCCCCTATGTATATATTTATATATAATGTGTATATAGACTGGTAGACTGTACAGATATATCTAGAGACATATGTACCTCTCGACTGATTTCAACTTAATGGTATTTTCACTCCTACTCTCCGCAGCAGTGAAAATAAAATGATTCACAAGGGACCCAGAGCTGCAGTTGGATCTGCCTCTCTCTGATCCATCATCATCTTCCTCAGGAGCAGGAGCTGCTGCTTCGTTCAGGACCACATTTCCTCTTTTGGGGTGAATTCCCAACAGTTGGAGCCTGTGAGGTCCTGGAGGGTTGGTGGGCTCGTGGTTTTGTGGTATGCACTCCTTGAACCAGTACTGGTTTAGATCAGAATTTGGGAAGAAATCCTTCCCTGTGAGGGTGTTGAGGCTCTGGCACAGGGTGCCCAGAGAAGCTGTGGCTGCCCCATCCCTGGAAGTGTCCAAGGCCAGGTTGGATAGGGCTTGAAGCAACTTGGGATGGTGGATCCAGTCTGTGTTTCCATGGGCTGGACTCACAAGCAGCACAGGTCACACACCTGCCCTGTGGTGCTGGGTGGGTTCATGGACCATGTGCCTCCCTTAACGAGCATCTCTGCTAATTAAAGAGTGAGATGTGGCTGTAGCTGGTGGGTGTTACTGGTGTGGGGTGATGGCTGCGTGTCAGGGGGTGTGAACTCTGCCTGAGCTGTCCCACATCACCAGGGAAGCCCTACAAACATCCCCAGGGTGGGTTTTCCAGCTTCAGGGCACACACTGGGGGGGAAGCATCTCTCCCACCCCCAGCCACGAGCCGGGATCCATCCCAGGGCTCGGCTGTGCAGGGCACGCGTGTTTTCACACGAGCAGAGTGGGTGTAGGCAGATTCTCCTTCTGCCCATTGCCTGAGCTCCAGCAAAACCTCCTCTTCCTGCTGCTCTCTCCACGTGGATCCCGAGGGAGGGACGAGGGACGTGGGTGCAGGTGTGAGTGCGGGGGCTGCTCCTGGGAGTGTGCAGGGCGAGTGTGAGTGTGACTGAGTGTGAGTGTGTGCAGACCAGGAACAGGCAGCACCTCCCCTTAAAATCTCCGTATTTTGAAATCAGGACGTGAATCACCCGCTCCCAGGTGAGTTTTCACTCCCTGGGTAAGTCAGTCCCATCTCCCGTGGGAGCTGAGCACCCAAAAACAGGGGGGCTCGTTTCTTCTCTCTGCAAACAATCACTGCCAGTGTGGGAGTGGGACTGGGGGTGTCAGTGTGGGAAGCCTCCCCCCCACCATGTGTGCTGTGGGGTCACGGGGAAGGCTGGAACCGTGAGTGTGACGGGGGCTAAGAGAGGCACCCAAGAGGGCTCCTCGGCGTGGGGGGTGCTGAACTTCCCAGTGCTGGGAGGAGCTGGATATGTCGAAAAATAAGGTGATTATTGGCCAAGTCAGGCCCCCCTTGCAGCTGGTGACCCCCCAGCCCATTGGTGGGTACCTGAGCAGGGACCTCCCTGCTGTGGGGGTTTGCACAGACCCTTTGGGGGATGCTGTGCACACAGGGACCCTTTGGGGGATGCTGTGCACACAGGGACCCTTTGGGGGATGCCATCCTTGCAGGTCCTTGCTTTGGCTACTGAGGGGCCACTGCCCCTGGGGACAAGGAAGGATTCCAGCTGCTTCTCCAGGGCAGCAAAACAGCTGCCCCAGGGACCCCTCTGCCCCGGGGACCCTCAGCCAGCCCAGACTTTGGCTTTGCAGCAGTTCCCCCCGCGCTGGGCCGTGACGCCCCCCCAGCTGCCACATCGCCTCCATCACGGTGGCCACCGAGCCGCCTAATGAGGGGCTTAACGAAGATTAGCGGCCGCTCCGTGCTGAGCGGGGCCGGGGCTGCCCCGGCGGGGGGGACCCCGTGGGTCGGGGGCTGCGTGGGTAAAGCTCGTGCCCACTGGTGGGGGGCTGCGGGGGTGTCCCCGCCCGCCCAGCGGGCACTGGCAGATGGGTGAGCCGTGCCGGGTGGGTGGGTGCGTGGGCTGAGATCTGCCTGCGGGAGACAGGAACATTTTCGCGGCGGTGGGTGGGTGGGTGGCTGCGTGTACACGAGGCTGCCCAGCGCCGCGAGGAGCTGCCGCGCACACCCTGCCCATCCCGGGGGGGTCCCAGCCCCACCGGACACATCCCTGGCATCCCCCACCGCAGGATGAAGGAGGGTCGTGGCCCCCCTGAGTTGAGCCCTAGGTGAGGGCATCGAGGGGTCCCTCTGCCCCAGAGCATGTGGGTGCACACAGGGGGAAATGGGGGGGAGAAGTGCTGACCCCCCTGCACCCACAGCAGCTCCCCCTCCCCAAACTGCCCCCGAAGCACAAATGTGCAAAGGGTGGGGGGTGCTGAGCCCCACGGGAGGTGAGCTGGGGTGGGTGAGCTGAGTTACCAGCTCAGTGGGCCTGTGCAGCCCCCCCAGTCCCTGGGGAGCAGCGGGTCCCCCCACACCCTCCCCGGGGCTGGGATGTTCACTGGGCCCCCAGATCGCCCTCTGTTGGAACCTGGATCAGTGAGGGAGGCTGCGCCTGGTGCTTCGCCATTCCTGCATCCCTGGGGATGGACACGGCTGGAAATCACTTTGAGTTGGCAGGACCTGGGCTGGTTGGGGATGGGATGGTTCTGTCCCCTCTGCCCATGGCCCATGGGGACACCAAGGCAGGGAGCACAGCACATTCGTGCTCCCGTCCCACCTCATCCCGTCCCCCACAGCCCCAGACACCAGCCTGGGCTGTTGGAGGACAGCCACTATTGGGGCTGGCTTTGCCCCTGGGGACAATATAAGGTCCCAGCGGGGAGTTTGTGGCTTGATTGGCCGCATCCTGCCTCTCCCCTCGGCAGCGGCCATGCCAGACCCCTCTGTGCAGCCCCCCTCCTCCTCTCCATGCATTAAAAGCCCGGCAGCCCTTCCCCAGCCAGTGCACCGGCCCGTGGAGCACAGAGGGGCTCTCCCACACCGAGGAGGAGGGGACAGGGGGTACGTCCATGCCGGCTTCGTTTGGCTCCTCCAGCGCCAAGCAGAGCCCCCCTGGGCTGGGGTGAGCTGGGGGCTGGGAGAGCTGGGGGGCTGGTGATGAGTGCGGGAGGCTCAGTGTGTTGGTAAGGGTTTGATTTGTGAGAAAATGGCAGGAATTAGGGAGCTACATCCTCAGCCCAGGGTGCAAAAACTCTGGGCTGGGTGGTTGCTATTGGATTTGGTTTGGGAGAGGCATGTGGGAAGCTGGTGGGTGCCCCTGCTGGGAGGGAGCTGCTCTGGGAATGGGCTCTGGTGGGTTTGGATGTGGGGCTGCCAGGAATGTGGGGGTCCTGTGCAGGCAGCCTCTGAGTGACAGGGACTCTGTGGCTTTCAGTCCCCCAGGATGCTGGAGGCTCACAAGCAGTATCCTGGGATTTAGACTTGGATGTGGGAGCAGCGGGTAGTGAAGGGCAGAGCAGCAGTTCCAAGGTTCCTGAGGGCATTTCTGCTCAGCTGCTGGGTTTGTTGGGCCAGTGACCAGCTTCACCCATTGCCCTGAGGGGCCAGAGCAGGACCCTGGTCCCCTCATCACCTCCCAACCCCCTCACAGCCTCCATGGGGCTGGGAAAGCCGGGAAGCACAGGAAGCCCGGCATGGCCAGGGGGCCTCTCCTGCACAGCCGAGCGTGAAATGGGCTGAAAAGAAAAGGGACATGTAACATCCCCGGGGCCGGGGGCTGTTTGTCCCCCACGGCTGCAGAGCAGGGCTGGCTCCGGCCACATCCCAGCTCTGCATCCCATCCCTCTCTGCTTTCACTGCAACCATTCCAGGGCACCTGGCTCCGTCCTGGCCTGTCAGAGCCCTGTGTCCCCCAGGACCACAGTCCCCAGTGCTGCCCTCAGAGCGGTGACCCCGGCTGGGTGCAGGATGTGGACCCTGGCCTGGCTGGGCATGGCCAGTCTGTGCCTGGGGGCAGCCTGGGCTGTGCCAGCCAAGGAGAGGAGGAAGGTGGAGAAGTCAAAGGCTGACCTGACACCCTATGAAAACCTGGATCTGGACAACTACGACCTGACATTGGACAACTATGGGGAGATCCTTGACCTGAGCAACTACGAGGAGCTCTATGACTATGGTGACCTTGCTCCCAAGGTGAGGGGGTGCAGGAGAGCACCTGGTGTGTGGGGCAGCTCTTCCCTGGGTGAATCCTGAGAAAGGAACTTGATCCAAGGGGTGGAGAGGGCATGGCTGGAGAAGCAGCCTCTTGCACAAGCCCACAGGCCCTGGCAGTTCTCCCACTGCTCTTGCTGGTGGGAGGAAAGGCTTTACCTGACTCCAGCCTCTGCCAGCTCTTTGTTCCATCTCTGGCTGGAGCATCACTGCAGGAACCAGGACTTGAGGTTTCCTGCATCTCTCTGGGCAGGGAGGGAGGAGGGTTGTTGGGAGAGCTGGGAGAGCTCTCCAAGAGGGAGCTGGCCTTTCAATAAGGCCTACCCAGTGCCCTTGACCAGCCCTGCCCACCCTGGAGGGGAAACAGGAGGCTTTGTTCAGCCTCTCACCCTCACACCCGGGCTGTGTTTGCAGATTGAGGTTGGCACTTTGGCTCCTCGCCCCAAGGACCCCGAAATCCTCCCAAATGTGGGTGCCACGGCTGAAACCCCAAAACTGCAGCTTCCAACGACTCCTGGTCCCATGCACCCAGCACCCATCCCTGTGCAGGGTGAGTGTGGAGCCCTGGTTTGGTTCCTGTGGGATGCATCCACGTGTCCTAGGGGTGGCAGGGCTGGAGCTCTGGAGAAAAGGGAATTCTTGTGCCACCAGCAGACAGCAGCAGCTATTTGCTCTGCCAGGGCAGCGAGGAGACTGTTGGGGGTGAGTCTTCTCACACAGCAGGCAGGAGGGCTGCAGAGAGACATTTCTGGGAAACAAGAGCTCCAGCAAAGCAGCAACATTTTAATGAGCAGAGGCATTGCGACAGTCGGACAGACTAGCAATTAGATTAGTGACAATTAAAATCCTGTAGCGAGGGATAAATATCTTTATTCATTTTCTGTCACTCCGGACTGGGATAAATTAAGTAGGAGGCAAAGGGAAATTGTTGCCTTGTTGCTTTGAACTCCCCCACTAATGGATGTGGAGTCTTGTGGGAGACTGGGGTGGAGCTGGGGCAGAGGAGAGGGAGCGTATGTGGGGGGACACAGCTTTACCCCTCCTGCCCACCCTGCCTGGCGTGTCAGGACCCTCAGGCAGCTGAGACAGATGCTTTGCTTGATGCAAAGCTCTTTCCTCTTGTTCTGTTTCCTTCAGTGGCCAAATTCGGGGGGCTGGGAGAGCCCTGGGTGTAAAGCTGGTGCGTTTGGCAGCTTTTATATCTTTTACATCTCCCCCTCTTCCCGCGGGAGGGATTTGGCCCCGAGCAGCTCATTTATTAGCAGCTCTTCTGGCCCTTCCCTGGGGGAGGTGCCCTGGGCTGGTGAAGGTGTTGGGGCTGTGACAGCTCTGGGGCAGAAGGACTTTGTTGTACCCACAGCTGGGGCAGGGTAGGCACGTCCTCCCACCTCCCCGCGTGCTCGGGGGGGTCGGGGAGCTGTGCCATGCCCAGGGTACCCCTGCACCCCCAGGGCTGCCCAGCTGCCTCCTCTGCCTGTGCATCGGCACCTCCGTCTACTGCGACGACGCCGACCTGGAGCACATCCCCCGTCTGCCCCCGGACACCACGTACCTGTACGCCCGTTTCAACCGCATCGGGGCCGTCCGGGCCGGAGACTTCACGGGGCTGAGTACGCCGGGGCCAGGGCAGGGCCAGGCTCTGCCGTGGGACACGGGCAATTAGCGGCTCTGCCTTCATCCCTCCCCGTCTCCTTCCCCCGCTCCCCGCAGAGAAGCTGAAGCGAATAGACCTGAGCAGCAATTCCATCTCCTGGGCGGATGTGGATGCCTTCCGCCTGCTGCCCAGCCTGCAGGAGCTCATCCTGCCCGAGAACAGGCTGACAGCCCTGCCCGAGCTGCCCCTCAGCATCGTCCGCCTGGACGCGCGTCTCAACAGGATCCCCAGCACCGGCGTCCGGCCCGAAGCCTTCCGGGTGTGTGCGGGGGCTGCCGGCCTGGGGGGAGAACCCAGGCTGCTTTTAGCCCAAACCTGCCGTGCCGAGGGGTAACAGGGGTGGTGCAGAGGGCTGGAGCAGGGCTGGGAGCGGGGAGGTTCATCTCTCCCCTCTTCCCACAGGACCTGAAGCAGCTGCAGTTTCTCCATCTGTCTGACAACCAGCTGGATTTTATCCCAGCGCCCCTTCCCGAGAGCCTGCGCTCCCTGCACCTCCAGGTGAGAGGAGCCTGGGCACAGCTTGTCTGGACTCTAGCAGAGCCCACCTCCTCCTCCTCCTTCCCATCCCTTTGACCCTGATTTGCCCCTTTCCCTCCCTGGTCAGAACAACAACATCCAGACCATGCACGAGGACACGTTCTGTGACAGCCAGGACCACAGCCAGATCCGCAGGGCACTGGAGGACATCCGCCTGGATGGCAACCCCATCAACCTCAGCCTCTTCCCCGATGCCTATTTCTGCCTGCCCCGCCTGCCCACGGGCCGCTTCTCCTGAGCCCCAGTGCTGGGAAACACGGGGGAACATTCCCAGACCACCATGTGCCCTCCCCAGACCTCTCAGATGCTGCTGCCCCACGGAAAACACGGGGTTAAGGCTGATGTGTTTCACCCCAGTATGAGCTGAGCCTCTGTGTAGGGGTGAACTCGGTCCTGGGGCAGATGGAGCAGTGGATAGTAAAATAATAATAAAATGAAGACTTTTAAATGCATTCAATGTCTTGTTCTCAACAGTGAGGGCAGCAGGAAACTCTCACACAGCCCCAGCCCAGCAGCTGCTTTGGGAATGGTGCTGGTTTGCAAAGATGGGACTTCTCTGTGTCCCATTTCTTCCTCAATTCCTCCCAGGGCCTCGGGAAGACCCGTCTGTGTCTGCTTTTGGTGTTTCCTGGACAGCAATTGGGACCTGCATCACTCCAGGGACGTGATGCTTTGGCCACATCAGGTTTGATTTGTCCCCAGGTCCATCAGGTCGGTCTGTGCAGCTCCAGGGGGATGTTTCACATTCAAAGAGGAGCTGTGGCCACAGCTGGGCTGTCCCTGTGTGCTCCCAAAGAGTTGCTGCAACTGGGCAACAGGGCAACTGGAATCCTCCATCACCTCATCCCAGACCTTCTGCAGTCCCATGAACCCAGGGATATTGGGAATGGCAGCTGTCCTGGCACCAAGTGGGATCTCAGAGGGAGGGTGTCCCTGGGTGTGGGACTGCAGAGAAACCTGGAGCAGCACCAGAGCCTCGAGTCAAACACCCCCAGGACCAGCAGGAAAATCACTTGGAGGGAGTTAAAATATCTCGTATCATCCCAGCTTTCAACACCCAAAAAGAGCTGCCCAGTGGTGAGATATTTTAAATCTAATGTATTCATCCTCTATATTTTTATACACATGTAACAAACACGCACCCTGAGAGGGATGACACATCCCTGGAGATTCCAAACTCCTGAACTGAAACCACTGAGCTCAGCCTACACCCTCCAGGCCTGGGGAGGCAAACGAAGGCAGATGGAGAAAACCTCAGAAGAGGATCCAGCTCCTCATCCATGGGCACCTGCTGCCCACGAGGCTGCAGCACTGGAACAGCACATGGCACGTGTGTGGGCACCACCTCTCTCTCCTCACTTTTCCATGTAAAAGCCAACTCAGACATGGATTATGCTGATCCAAAACCAAGGCCCTTGGTAAATGGGAATTTGGAGCTAATCCAGGTTTTCCTTTCAGGCTGGCTCTAAAATGCCAGGATATATTACCTTTGTCATGTCATCCTTGAAAGAGCCGTAGCTGTCGATCCCCTGTCTGTCCATCCCCACATCTCTGCTCCTTCCCCATCCATCCTTCTGACACCTTCACCCCGGTGATCTCACTCACTCCTGTGGGGTCAAGGATTGCCGCATCCCGGCTCAGCTCCAGAGGGATGGAATTGGCCAACTTTTCCCAACAACACGTCCCGGTCCTTCGCATTCGTCCCACTAGATGGCAAGGCAGAGTGTCTGGAAACGCCTGACCTTAACTTCGGACTGCAAACTCCCTCTCTGCTGGTTCCCTCCCTTCTGGGGTAGCTTTGGCATCTCTCAGGAATGCCCAGGTGCTGGGGAATAGTCCAGGTACTGGGAATAGCCCACGTGCTCGGAGTTGGCAGAGGAAGGATTAAACGGAGCTGCAGAGGGGAGAAGGGTTGGTTTCATGGGGTGAGGAGCGAGGTGGGTGCAGGGCTGTCTCTGGGGCTCCTGGATTTACAAAACCCCAACTTTTCTGGGAGTAATGAGGGTCCCTGGGGGGCTTTGCCGGGGGACAGTTGAGATTCAGGGTGGCTGTCTTGCTTTGTGTGGCTTTGGGGTCCCCTCTGCCCCCTGGAGAGGAGGGAGCAGGTTGGGGCAGAGCCCTGGAGGGGCTGAGCTGGGGCTGTTTTGGGGAGGGGACTGAGGGGGCTCAGCCCCACTGTTTGCAGTGATTGAAAGGCAGTTATTGATTGTGCCTTCGTGTCCTTGCTGCTGCCATGGGCGGGGGGAACAAAAGCAGCATTACCGGGCAGGGAACAGCCACCCCCTCCTGCCACCGGTCCCACAGCCCTGTACCAACCTGCCCACGCCCCCCGTGGGGATGGATGTCCCCGGGCTTTCCCTCAGCACCCCAGGCTGGCTGGATCCTGCTCCGGGGCTGTGTGGAAAAATAGCCTTTCCTGGGGCTGGAGCTGCCAGGAGGCGTCAGAGGGGCTCTGCATCCTGCCTGTCCCTCTCATTCCCTCCATCCCTCCTCCCTCGCCCAGAGAGCATCGCCGTGTGTAAATCCTGCAGCTCCCCTCCCTCCTCTCTCTGCCGCTCAAGGTCACCTTCCTCGCCTGGGCTGGATTTTCACATATTGATTGCTTGGCTCTCACAGCGTCGTCTCGGAGAGCTCCCGATCTCACGCCAGCTCAGCATCTTGTCGCTCTCTGGGAGAAGCTCCTCCATATGGGCCCCCCTCCTCCTCCTCCATCCTGCCCTCCCCCTCCCAGCCCCGGCCCTGCATCATGAACCAGCACCAAAACACGGACAGGGAAGTTTCCAAGCCTGGAGAGCAGAATCTTCTGCCTCTCTGTCTCCCAGGGAGCGCGACCTGAGCACGTTCCTTCCCTCGGGCTGATTTAGGAGGTGCTGGGACAGTGTGTGACATCCCTGGGCTGCTGTGTCTGTCCATGAGCTGCCTCCATCCTCCATCCTCTTCTGTCCCTGAGCTCGTTCCTGCAGGTCCTCATCCCCCTGTGGGAAATGAGGTTCCCTTTCCCTGCTCCTCACCCAAAGTTCTTCTCTGTTTTCCTCTCACCTGCATGACCAGGAGCGACCTGGTGTCCCTTGGCCACCACCTGGGGACAGAGCCATCCTCAGCTGTCCCTTTGGATCTTCCCAGCCAGAGCTGGGGGGACCTGGCAGAGCAGAGTGGCTGGGTCAGGGACCCGAAACAGGAATCAGAGCAGCAGCAGGAGGAGGATGGAGGCTTTTAGCCTTCCTGGGTGCCAGGCAAGTTGGGAAGAAGCCACAGGGATAACCAGGACTCTGTCTGGGACAGTGGCTGTGTTTGCCTCGGGCAGGCAACCGGTGGGTTTATGAGCCAAGTGCCAAATCAATGGCAGGCTGGAAAAAGGCCACTGGAATGGGGATGCTGACAAGCTCCTGGCCTCCTCCGGGCTAGAAATCACCCTGAAACGCTGCTGGGGAGGAAATGCTGTGGCCCAGCTCACTGAGCAAGAGAGGCAGGATGATAACAGTGTTATTTATAGCCCTTAACTGGCTCTTGGCTCGGGGCACTGGTTTGAGCTCTGTGTGAGTGCTCAGGGCAGCTCCTTGTGCCACTGGAGCCCTTGGCCACCTCCCACCTCCCACCACCAGGGCTGGGTTCCATGTGTGCCACTCCCTGTCCCCATCCCAGGCAGCTGGAGTGGGACCGGCCTCCCCCCAACTCCTTTTCCTGGCTGTTCTTAAGGCATCCAGAGAGATCCCGATGGAAACCAGGGTCTGAGGGGTCTCCCATCCCCAACACTGCTGGAGTCGGGAACAGTGGCCACCCCAGGAGAGCCGTGTTGCTGCTCCAGTTCCAGACCTCTCCCTTTTTTCTGCAGGATCCCAGTGCTGGGATTCATTAGGTGGGAGCTGCGAGGGCTCTGCAGATGAAAGTGCTGCTCATGAATTATCTCCGGGGTGCAGACAGTTCCCTGGGTCCCTCCAGGGAAACTCAACAATGGAAACACAGGGGGAGGAACTGCTTGGGCTTTTCTTCTCCCCATTTTCCACTTTACCACTAGAAAAAAGGAGGAAAAACACAGCGAAACGAAGAAAACACATTCTTTGCTTTTTCACATCCCCCTCCCCCCCCAAATTGTGAACGTTTGGTGTAAAAATAATCTGTAGAAATTCAGATTTCTACAGACCAGCCCCCTCCCTGCAGCACAGCCAGGGTCTCCGAGGGGATGGGGCTCTCCTGGCTCTCCCCCATCCTGCTCCAGAGTGGGACCCCGTGCCAGGAGCAGCTCCAGGGTGGGAGATGTGACCAAGACACTGCTATTATTAGCAACGACGCGTTAGGTCTTGTCAACAGGAGCCCTGACGCCTGGGAAAGGCTCTGTGATGGGAGCACGTGTCCCTGGGGAGGGGGGCCCTGGCTTAACCCAATTCCTGCAGAGGGAAGAGCCTGGAGGGGCCTGGTTTTGGGGGGAGGGTGCAGGAAGGTGGTGGAGTCGAGGAGGAGGAGTCCCTGCTGGAAGTGCCTCTGCCAGGGAGGTGGTTGGTCTGGAGGGTGCCCGTGGTGTGGGAGCAGCCAGGAGTGACAGTGTCACCTCCCTGGGGGGGTGGAAGATGGGTGTCTCCCCAAAATGGGGGTATTCCCACCCTGCTGCTGCTCCCAGCTCCTGGATCCAAGCTCTGAGCCTCCTGACCTGTTGCTGCAGAGGGAAGAGTCTCTCCAGCATCATTCCCAAGGTGACTCTGCTCCTGCACCGTCTCCCTTGGCTGAGTGTCTGACCAGGGAGAAATGATGAGATGGAGGAAAATGCCAATAAGTGGCTCTTCCACGCTGCAATCCAGGCTTTTCCAGGGCTGCTGGGATAGGAACCAGTGTCTTGCTGGGCATGCAGGTCTCTTCAACCAGGAATTCATTCCCTAGTTCAGGGTTTCCCCATTCCTGGCATTACATTTTTTTAATTGACCTGAAGCCAGGCTTTTCCAAGTGGGATTTGGGGGTGATGCTCCTCTTGGGAAGGATTTGGGGAGGCAGCAGCTGGTGTGTTGGAGAGCTGTGGACCCAAATGGGAGGAGGGGAGCTGAGCTTGGCTCTGATTGATCGCTGCCTTTTAAAATAACCACCCAGAGCCTGGATCTTCCATTTCTGTAGGATGTGGAAAACCTGGAGAGGGGGAAGAGAGAAACAGCTTTGAGCGAGTGACTGCAAGTATTGCTAATTTATGATCAGAGAAATATATGTTTGAGTTGGAAGATTACAGGGAAAGGACCTGGTGTTCAGCTGATGAGAAATCTGTTTTCTCAAGAGGTTGGGAAAAGGCTTCCCCACCGGGAAAATTGTGGGAACGCAGAACATACTTACCCCAAATTGCTATTTGAGTAATTATTTCTACCTACCTGTCCCTCCCCTGGTGCTTTCAGCTGAAGGGAGAGGTTTGCCCTTCCCTTGCCCCTGCTGAACAGCCAAAGCAGCTCCAAAGGGCTGTGCCAGCCCTGTCCATGGGGATGCACTTCCCTGCAAGGCTTTGGGCCTCCCTGCCATCCTGTCCCAGCCCTCTGGGGTTCTGCCATCCCTGCTGGGAAGGGATGGTGCTTTGTGCCACCACATTTGCCCCCAGACAAACCAGGGGAGGGGGATTTGGGTTGTCACTTCCCAGGACACTTCCCTTGCAGAGAGGGCAGCAGAGACCCCCGGGAGCCTCTGGGAACTTCCAGGGCTGTGGTTTTCCATCCCTGGGGTGAGTGACCCGTGGATGGAGGTTGGAGGGTCGCTGGGTGCTGGGGACATCCAGCCCCCCACTGCTGTCCCCACCCCCCTGGGCTCCTCAGTGATGAGCTAATGAGGGTTTTACTGCAGTGGGCCGTGGACAGCTTCGCTAAGCACCGTCTCCCAGCGCTTCCCAAAGAGCCAGGCAGGCTCCCAGGCACATTAGGAATCGATGCACATTGCAAATGGATTGCCTGTGCTCTCTCCTCCACCTTTCCGTGCTCTCCAGCTGCCTCTGTGCCTGTCCCCTCCCCAGGGCTGCCAGCTCTGTCCTCCCAGTGTCACCCAGGTGATGGGGGGCACCAGGGGTGGTTCCCCACGGTGCAGGGCTGCAGCAGACAGCTCTATTCCCACCCTGATCCCACCAGGATAGACTGTCAGCTCCAGGGGAGGCTTCACCCCCTCCGTGTCCCCCCAGGGACTCGCAGGACAGGCTGCAGCAGGTGACAAGTGTCTGCACGGGCCAGTCAAGCAGAGACAAAAAATGACCCCAGCAAGGGCAGGGATGGGCTCTGCATCTCAAGTGACTCCCTGGGAGATGCCACATGGTCCCTCCCATGGGAACCAGGGACCTGTCACCCCCCAGAGCCTCGGTGTGTGGAGGAGAAGTGAAGGCTGGGATGGCAGCAGAAGGTCAAGGTATTTGGGGAAGGGTGTGTGGGATTTGGGGACAACAGCTCGGGGGGGGCTTTTCTCTCATGGGAGTTTCCTCCAGCTCCGTTAACAGATTATTCTGATTTACCTCTCATTAATGGAAGGATAATCAGATCTAAAAGGGCTCTGGGTGTGCTGGTCACTGGTTCCCACTGACCTCGGGCTCTGAGTGCTCAGGACAGAGGGATGGGATCTCTGTAGGGGAGGGAAGCTGAGGCACAGAGTGAAAGGGGCATTTCCCAAGGACCCAGTGAGCCCTGGAAGGGGACACCAGTCCTTCACACACCTCTGTGGCCTCAGTCTCCACCCAACTTCACCCAGGTGAGCTGTGGCTCAGCCCAGGGATGGGGAGCCCTGCAGGGGCTTTGGGGGTGTTGGAGTCCTCCATGGAATGTGAGTAGTGAGGGATGTGGAGCAGGAATGGGGTGTTTTGGTCGGGGTCCCACTCAGCAGCTCAAATGCTCTTTTGTCTGCTAAAACGGGAATGATTCCATTCCCCTCCCTGGATCCAGAGTGTCCAGGGTCTGCTGAAGAGGCAGAAGCCACGTGCTGGGGACAGGGGGACACCTCGGATGGACGGACAGGGAGCAGCAGCACCTCCCCTGGGTGAGGGGGTGGAGAAGGAGCAGAGGGAGCCGGTCCCCAACAGGTCATTAGGTGGCTTTGCCGAGAGGTTCATTAGGCTGAGAGGATCCCGGGGGTGGCAGAGCTGGATTTGCCCTTCCCCATCCAGCTCCTCACGATGCCTGGATTCGGGGGGGGCTCACATGGCTCAGCTGATCCACCTCGCATGAGGACACACACAAAAATCGATGGTTGTGCTTATGAATTAATGATTCCTGGGCGGATCGATCCCGCTCCCTGTGTGTTCCTGAGGAACAGCAGCACTGGGAGCGCGGGAAGGGCCGCCGAGGTGCCACTGCAGTGCCTCCTGTACCTCCATTTATCTGGCTTTGAAGTGTGTTTGCTTTGCTTTTGCTCCCAGAGCTGCTTCAAGCAGAGAGCAGGTGATTCCCACGGAGAGGATGCAGCGGGTGCTGCTGCTTTTTGGAGGGGGGATGTTGGGAAGGGCCGATGGAAGGGAGGCTCTATAAATATGGATGTGGGTAATTTCTAATTGAACAACACAGCTCTGGGTGCTGGCGTGTGTCACTCCCTGTATTATCTCTGCAATTAGAGCTTTTTTGCCCACAATTGCATAAGAAGCTCTGGTGACTCACCGGCTTTGGAGGCAGAGTCTGAGGTGTGAAAATCAGGTGCTCCGTGGTTTGCAAACCTTGTCCCAGCCCCCAGCACTCGCTGCCCTCCCACTGTCACCACCCCACCGTGGCCTGGGGACACCAGGCTGTCCCCCCTGCCAGTGGCATCCCAGCACAGCCCTCAGCCAGGGGGGTAATTTTGTCCTTGTCCCCGTGGCTCTGAGCAGCAGTGACCCTTTGGCACCGATAATGGCATGTTCCAGATCCCTGATTAAAACTCTGCAGTGTCAAAATCAATAAACATCAGCTGCTGAGACTGGAATAAGTATAAAAATCCCCATCAGGGTAATAAGTGGGGGGAGAGGGCAGGGCTCTGGGATGGTGATGCCATGGATCTGCTTCCATCAGCTGGAGCCACCTCTGTCCCTGTTTGCTGTCCCCAGCACCAGCAGAGCCCCAGGTTGGAAAACTGGCTTTGCATCATTAATTAATGGGTCTTTGGGAATGTGTTTGATGGTGTCACCGGCGTGGGAGAGGGGCCAGGACTTTGGGGAATTCCTTATCCTGCCCCAAAGCTGAAAGAAAACATAAAGACTGACACTATGGAGCACAGGGAAATTCCTGCTCCACGCTGATTCCTGCTGATTTGTCCTGCAGGGAATGAGTGTGGCAGGGTCAGGAGGGAGGGGACCTCCAGTGACATTAAGTAGATGCTTAGGAAAAAATAGAAATCAATATGTAATTGTGGCCCCATCGATCCATGGCCACATGGCTGCTGCACTTGGAGCAGGAGAGAATCCCAACAGCTGGGGGTATGGAATGATGCCAGTGCTTTTCAGGTGAAAACTATGGAATTTTTCCTTAAATAGACCCAAAAGAGTGTAACAGCTGTGAGGACTGGAGCAGCCACAGGCATCCTTCTCAGGAGGGATGTTATTGCTTCTCCAGGGCTTCCCTGAGGAGCTGGAAGCTCCCTGTCCATGGTGGATCCCTCCAACTGCAAAAAACACCTTCAACACCCAACAAGCTGCCAGCCAAGCCCTGGAAATGCCTGCAGTGATGGGGAGTGGTGTGATGGGGCTCAGGGGGGCTGTGCACATTTTGGGGGCAATATCAAACCAAATGGGAATGTGGGAATGAGACCAGGCCCAGGCAGAACCAGTTGGTAATTTTTAGACAAATTGTTTTTGCTGGGAAAATGGAGGTTTGTTGTTTATAGAAAAACATTGGTTTCAACAGATTTTCGTCTCAACATGTTTTTCAGGAGGGAAAGGAAAGCTTTCCAAATTGCCAGAAGACCCCAGTCGAACACTTTCTCGTCAGACCATAATCCATTTCTCAGCTCCAAAATTACTTTTCATTTTGCAACGCAAGTGAATGTGTTGCAAAATCCCCTTTGAAAGAGGGGCTGAAATCCTTCTGGAATGGCTGGGGAGGATCTCGGTGACAGACTGGGATTAACTCCTTCCAGCCTGGGGTCTGGATTTCCAAGCAATGTCCTCTCTCCTTCCTTTTCCCTGATGGTTTTTCATTCTGCTGCAGGATGGTTAATGCCAGCAATTCCTTCCTGGTGTGGAAATTGCTTCGTCTACAGGCACCAAATATTAAGGGCTGGCAGGGGACCCTACATGGGGGCAGAACAGCTCATTTTTGTGCTGGTTTTCTCTGATTTCCCGTTTTTCTATAGGATTTTTCTGGCCTTGGTCAAGGAGAGGATGCTGGGCATGCTCTGGTCCCCTGCAGTTATCCCTGCTGTGCCAGTGGGTGATGCTTTGTGGTCAGACCACTTGTTTTGTTGCACTAATCCAGCAGTAATTCCTTTCCATGAGGCATGGGATGGCATTTTGGATAGGGACCACCTCCCTCCTTACCCTGCAGGATGGAAATGCAGCCTCTGGTGATTTTCCTTGGGAGCTTTTCTGGAGCCCAGAGAAACTTGTTTATTAACTGGCAGCTCTGTAGATTCTCACTCTAAGTATTAATCAAGCTGGTAATTTCGTTTTTTTCTGGAGGTTTTCCAGCCTGTGGGCTGCATCTGGATGGGAAAGATGCTGGGACAGAGCAAGGGCTCCTTGGATTCACAGCAGGATAAACCCAGAGCCACAGGGATACAGGAGGATCCACAAAAATCTCAGCTTTGGTTCTGGACACAAATAATACTTCAAAATCACCCCACTCCTCCCCTGCATGAACATTTCCATGCACAAGAGGGGTTTGTTTTTGGGAAGATGGGGATGGAGGTGGGTCTGGGAACCCCCAAAAAGCATTTGGGTACTTTTGTTAAGGGCTCAGCTCAATGAAGTGGTGGCTGTGCTGGTGAGCAGCCAAAATCTGACCTGCTTTTCTCTTTATTAAATCTGCTTGCAGGTCTCCTGTGACTCTTCAATTGGATGTTTTGGTGCCTTTGTAGAGCTGGGAAGGATTTGGAGAATGTGGCTGGATGGGCTGCAAAATTCTTCAGGCTCCAGGTGTGCTCCAAGCTCGTCTTTTCATGAAAAAAGGGACCTTAAAGCCCACCCAGTTCCACCCCCTGCCATGGGCAGGGACACCTTTCCACTGTCCCAGGTGGCTCCAAGCCACATCCAGCCTGGCCTGGAACACTCCCAGGGATGGGGCAGCCACAGCTTCTCTGGGCTCCAGTGGTTTTACCTCCTTTGCAACCCAAAAACCTGCAATTACCACCAAAACTGCATCTGTAGGAGTGTGGGATGGGTTGGCAGTGGGTACCTGGTTCCCAGTTGGGGAAGGTTTGAGGAAGGTGGAGGGATGCAGGGAAGAGCCAGGAGCTATTTCAGCTCCCTGTGCCACCCCCTTCCTCCTGCTGCTCCAACTCGAGTGGCACCAAATGCTTCCCAGGGAGCTGTGCCAGCTTTGCTCGGAGCACACGAGCAGCCCGTGCCCTGCCCCACCCAGGGGAATCCCTTGATGCTGGAATGGCTGCAGGGGAAGGAAGAGCAGTGGGCACAAGCGAGGGGCTGGTTTGTTGAGCAGCCTCTGCTGCTGTTTTCCAGCAATTCTGTCGGATTTGGGAACTGCAGCAGGCTGGAAAAGCGCTGGTTGCTCCATGATCCCACAGCAGGAAGGGTCTCCTACAGCTGGGAGAGGAGGGGTGATGGACCCCCACCCTCGGGAAAATGGAGGGGAGTCTGATGTTGGAAGATCAGACCGGGAATGGGATGAAGATGCTCAGCCTTTGGGATACAGCTGGAAGAAGGAGCAGAGAATTATGGACAAATCCCAGGGGTTTACAGGTTTTTTTTTTTTTGTTGTGCTCCCTGTTTTCCTCTCCCTCCCCAGAGCACAGGGAATTGCTGGAAGCTGGACAAGGCTCAGGTGGCCGCCGGGGTGTTTTCCGGGGGCGGGAAGGGCCTGAGCAGCGACGCCGAGGCTGCTCAGTGTTGTCACCGGTGACGCAGATGTGTCACCGTCCCCGGGGTCCCTGTGCCAGCTCCTGCCGGCGCGACAGTCGCTGACTCCGCGGGCCCCCGGGGCAGGAGCGTCTGTGCCCGCAGCAGGGAACTGGCCCCGCATCCTGGGAAGGGCTGTGCTCCTGTCCCGGGAATGGAAATCCCAGCCCGGCCCCGAGGGGCTCAGGACACACCGGCCCTGCCGGACCCCTGGAACACCCTGGGAATGTGCAGTGGGATGTGGGAGCACCACGGGGTGGTCCTGGGCAGAGCTCGTCTATCCCTGGATTTTGCCGGGTTTCCTCGGAGCAAGGGAGGGACTGGGGACAGAAAGACCAGGGAATGTCGCCTTTCCCGAACTATCCTGGGAAATCAGGGGAAGACACGCGGAGCTGGGGTTAAAACCTTGGATCAGGTCTCGGCAGATGGAGCAGCTCCAGCTCCAACAGAGCTCGTGCTGTGACTGGGGGCAAATCCCACCCCATCCCATCCCACTCGCTGCCCTGAGCCCCCGGTGCCCTCACACACGTGTGTGTCTGCACGAGCAAACACCCAGGGATGGTCACAATCACCTCCTGGCGTTTTTACATGGAATCTGCTCTCCAGGACTGATCCAGGTCCCTGCCTGGTGGAGCATCCCTGGGACCAGCCCCGAATTCCAGCCCAGGTTTGGTTGGGCTGGTGGGATGCTGCTCCCATGGCTGTTCTGTGCCCCCTTCCAGGCTCTTCTCTCCCCCCTGTACCCTCCAAGTCTCCCCTACATTTTGGTCCTCATCATTTCTGGAGCTCAGGTTGTTTCCAGGGGGTTCCCCAGGGACTTCTCTCATGCCTTTCCCCAGCGGCCTCCCTGCAAAACCACTTTCCTGAGAACTCTGACATAAAAAAAAAGAAGGAAGAAACAGCCCCCTTGTTCTGCAGCGCTGAACTGGCTCTTTTTCCAGTCACAAGGGTGAGCTGAAGCAAAACTTTCCATCCTGAGTGGGAACAGAAATTGAGAGGGAGAAGTAACCAACACTCTTCCTTTAATACTTATTTAAAAAAAAAAATTAAAAAGCACGAAAAAAACCCAACAAAAGACAAAAGCCAGCAAAGTCCAGTGCTGCCTCTTCCCCATGTCCCTTCTTTTTGGAAGAAGGCAGTGAGTTTGCAGCTTTAAACAGCAGCAGATGCTGGAGTTTCTTGGGCCGGGAGGGATGAGTTGAGCCCAGGGGGGGATGTGGAGATAGAAAACACATTGCAGCAAATAGTTGTGTGTTTATTTTATTGCAGAGCAGGACAGTCATGTGAGGGGCACTGGGAGCCATCCTGGCACTACCAGATCCTGTGCAATGGGCACTTTGAAATGTGGGGTTGAGGAGGTTTATTGGTGTGTGGGGAGAGCCAGAAACGGGGTTTAAATGCTGAAGGTCCTCAGGATTGTGGGAGCTGCACCCTGAGCCAGGAGAGATGGGCATCAGGTGCTGCCTTTGGGCTGGGAATTGGCTGGGAGCACCAGATGTGAGGCCAGGGATGTTTGGATCCAGGTTTTCTGGGGGAACACTGGCTTTGTCACACCCTTTGCTTGACCAGAGGTAGAAATGCACCCAGGGGTGCCCGGGAAGGGTTGGGTGCTCAGGGGATGCCAGCAGTCACCCCTGCTGCCTGGAAAGCACAGTCCTGGACCCACAGGGGATATCCAGGCTCGGCTGGAGCGGTGGGCACACAATTCCCCCTCCTCCAGCCTCCTGGAGTGAATCCCAGCCCTGCTCCATGGGGACAGCAGCGACAGCCTTAAAAGGGGTGACAGGAGCAGCAGCCAGGCTGGGATGCTCCAACAGTGGCAATTTCCCAAGATTTCCTCCTTTCACCATCTCTTTCCCAACATACAGCCCTGGGGGCATCTCCCTGCCCGAAGCAGGGATGGTGCTGCTCTGCCTGGGCTTGTCTCCAGCCTTCCCAGCTCCGTGGGGAGGAGGGATGGATCCTGGCTGTAACAGCAGCACTGAGGAGCAGCACCCAAAAAACTGCCCAGCTTTCTCAGGAAGGTTGGATGTTGTTTGCAGGGATGATGTGGGAAAGATGAGAATCCCCCTCCCCTGGAGATGACCCTCCCTGGGGACACGGTGCTGGCTGGGAGGTGCCTTCTCTCCCTTCGGGAAAGTGGTGCTTTGAGCAAACTATTTATAAACTCGGTTTTCTTCAACTCCTGAAATTGAGCCATAACTTCCAGGAAACAGGAAAAAAAAAAAAAAAAAGAAGAGAGAGAGATGTGGGCAAATTAATTCAGGCAAAAATAAACACGCAGGCAGCCTGGATTGGCAGAGCTGTGGTGGTGCTGGGAAGGGTCTGAGCTGGGAGGTGTCACAGTGGGGATGGTGAAGGGCTTCTCCAAAGGCTCCCAGTGGTGTGGGGGGCTCAGGGATGGGGGTGGCACTGCCTGTGGGGTGAGGTCAGTGGGATTTTGCTGCCCAGCACCTCGACTGAAATCCTGCTGATATTTGAGCCCTCCATCACCCAGTCACCACCGTGGTGGGGACCACCAGGCAGTGTGACCTTCCTGCCTCTGTACCTGAATTTATGGCCCCAAATCCCTCTGATTTTTACAGGTTTGTTTCTCACCACCACCCCAAATTCCAGCGGGGCTGGGTGGCACTTCCAGCCCATGCCATGTACTGCAGGGCACAGGCTGCTCCTGCATCCCGTGGTGTTCCCACATCCCACATCCCGGGGCTGGTTTGAGGCTGTGGGATGGTGACATCTCCCTTTCCTATCAGAGCACCTCTTTTATTTGAAGCCTGGTTTCCAGCTCGTGCTGCCGTGGCATCACCAGCACGTGCTCGCCCACGGTGTCTCCGTGTCTCCCTCCCCATTCCCCCCCCCCGGCACCCCCAGCCCACCCCAAACATTCATCTGTTCTGTGCAGGAGGGAACGGCTTCGGGGAATGGGGCCATAAATCACCGGAGAGCTTGGAAATAAAAACCATTATGGTGATGAATGGGCTTTTATTTCTCTTTTAAAAAGAAGGATCATGAAGGACCAGGGGCAGGGGGAGAGGGGAAGAGGAGGTGCTGCAGTTTCCATTTGTGACAAATTAGGGGATAAAGCTGATGGCACGAGGGGTGTTGGGAGAGAGAGGGGAACAAACAAGGGGTTGCTGAGTATTCCTTGCTGGGGATGGAGGGAACACGAGTGGGTGTGGGGGTTTTCTGGGTGACTCTGCATGACCAGGGTGCAACTTTGCTCTGCTCAGGGTCGTGCTCACCTCAGAGAGGTTTTCCTGGCCATGGTGTGGTGTTTGGTGTGGTCCAAATCTACAAGAAAATGTTATCCCTGCCTCAAGACTTGGGGTAATTGTCTGCTGGCCTCACCAGCACCCACAGGACCCACATCCTCTAGCACCCACATCCCACACCAGCTGCATCCTGCAGCACCCACAATCTGCAGTGCCCACATCCATCAGCACCCACATCCCAAGGTTCCTGCATCCTCCAGGGCTCACATCCTGCAGTACCCTCATCCCTCAGCACCCACATCCCTCACACCGGCCTGGCTGCTGCTGGCACTGCAGCCACCATGGGCTCAGGGAGCAGCTCCTGCAGCCAAGGGAAAGCTTTGCATGGAATGACTTCAGGATTTGGCCCCAGACTCACAGGGATGGGAACTTGTATTAATTAAGTATCAATGATCCAAGTCACAGGGCATTTCCTGGGGATTAATGACTGGCTGGGAGGAGCTAATGACTTGACGTGAGTCCAAAAATCCCATTTACCCCAACTGGTGCTGAGTCCTGGCACACACTTCGTGCCAGGGTCAGCAGCACCTTTTTAAGTCAATTTTAAAAATTCTTATTAATAAGAATAATAAACTGTAGGAAATGGATTTTCCTTCCTGCCATGGCAATGCTGTTCAATACCTGTGGGCAGGCTCTGGGGGATGGGTCCCTCCCTGATACCGAGCCAGGCTGTCAAATGGAAAGAGCATCCCTCTCCTTCGGGAGCCCTTCCCTGGCTCTCCCAGCACCTCCTGGGGACAGGAGGGTGTTGGGACATTGTCCTTGGCCTCTGCTGCAGTTCCCAGCCCGTCTCCATGGGGTCGGTGATGCTCGGGAGATGCAGGGAAGCGATGGGGGCAGAGACAACCTGTGCCGTGCCCAGAGTGGAGCAGGATCCGGCCCCCGGCAATTATCTCTGATGAATGTTTGCGGGTTGTCATGGCAATGAAAGAGCCCGGCTAATCCTTGGGTTCCCTTTCTTCAAAGGGAAGGAAGTTTGTGTACCTGCCCGCAGGCGGGAGCAGCGCTGTGGGGTATTCGGGCTCTGCGCTGCCCGCACTCCCACGCGTGGGCACACACAGGGACGAACACACACACACGCCGGAGGAGAGGCAAACCAAATCCATCCCGGGGAGGAGGAGAGCCCCTCGCTCCCTATTTCCTTGCCACGTGGAATTCCAAGGCCAGTCCTCCCGTCTGCGATCACTGGTGTTTCTTTGCAGCCCTCGCGTGTGTCCCTGCCTTCCCTGTGCCTGTCCATGTCCCTGCCTCCCCCGTTATCCGGTTGCAGCACCGGGATGGAGCCCTGGATGGGCTCTGAGCTGACCCCAGACAGGGATGCAGCCCGGGGGTGGAAGCAGCCGATGCGGTGCTTTCGGGAACAGGATCCAAAAAACACCTGAGCATCCACTAAAGGTGGAAAACAGACCCCGGGCAAATCCTGCCCCTGGCTCTGCCCCCCTCCCCAGTCCAAGGAGAGCAGCCCCAGCACGAGCAGAGGGGTGTCCTGGTGCCATGGAAAAGAGCATCCAGCCTGGAGAGCATTCCCATCTCCTGGCCAAGGACACACCTCCAGCCAAGAGCTCATCTGTCCCAAGCCTTGTGAACAACCAGGGACCTTCCCTCCCCTCCTAAACCCTGCTGGGAACACAGCCCTGCTCCCCTGCTCCAGCAGGAGCCTCTTCATCTCCTGAGCTGCTCATCCCTCTCTGCCTCCTATTACTGGAAAGTTTTATAGCCTCTCACTGTTTGTGATTAATCTTTTTGTTTTAATTGCCGCTGCTCCGGCTGGCCGAGGTTCAGCTGGAATTTTATGCCTCTTGGCTGCTTCTCCCAGGTATGTTCCAGGAAGGTGAAGCCCTGACCAGGAGCAGTGGGGGTGGGGTGCAGGTTTGGGTCATGTCCATGCACCTGATGCTGGCTCAGAAACCAGGATCCCGATGGAAGCAGGATCCTGATGGAGCCCCAGCGCAGTCACGAGCTCCCCAGTTCTCCCCAGGGCTTGAAAATGTTCATTTTGGTTCAAATGCCCAGCCCTGCCAGCACAGGGGTACCTTGGGGTACTCCCAGGACCTCCCAGTGCCCTCCCAGTGGGTGACACTGGATGGTCACACGTGTGTCACACCAGGTCCCATCCTGCACCCAGAGGTGCAGAGAGGACTTTTGGCAGTGCCCTGATGAGCTGTGGAACATTTAACCATGGCCTTGGGCATCCAGAGCATCCTCCAAGTGTCTGGTGTGTTGTTGCTTTTCCTGCCTTTCCCAAACCTCCTCCAGGCAGGAGATGAGCCAGGATGTCTCTTCCCTCCTTGTAGACAGGTCAGATCACTGCCAAGCCTGGGAGCAAAGGAAATATTTACCTTGTCCGGCCTTGGGAGTGCAGGGATCAGTGTCTCAGCTCCTGGTGTCCCTGCAGATCCCACTCAAAGCACACCTTGGGATGAGGACACAACTGGGAGCAACTCCACAGCCAAAGCAGCAAATCCAAGGAGCAGTGGAAAAACTGTGAGCACGGACACCAAGCAACAGATCTAAGTTTACAGCAAGATGTCACAACATTGCCCTTGTCCCAGAGAGGTTTTGCTTGGCTCCAGTGGCCTCTCACCCTCTGGGAGAGTTTTCATGGGAATGACAATTATTTTGCCAGTGAAACAGGTTCATTGCTGGAGGTTTTTCCCTCCACTCTCTTGCTGGCTCTGCCCAGGCTTCCCAGATATCCTCAGCATATCCATGTCCCACGTGGCCACCGTGTCCTTCAGTGCCACTTGGAGAGCCCGCCAAGCCTGGACACAGCTGCTGGAGCTGCCTGCACCTTGCCTGCACTTTCCTGCTGAATAATTGAAAGCTCATGCAACAGCCACAAATATTTAATAACCTGTTCATCAAAAATTTACCCTTGTTAAAGCTGATGTTTGAGATGTCTGACAGCACTGGAGAGGAGGCAGAGGGGAGGCACGGAGGGGACAACACGGAGGGGACAGCAAGGAGGGGGTGCCCTGGCCATGGGGAGCCATAAAGGATTGAGAATTAGGGATGCCAGGGTGCCCTGGGCAGCTGCTGGCCTGGGCAGAGGGATGTCCTGGTGGTGGGACCCTCCTTGCTGAGCACGGGGGAATCAAAAGGCACCCAAATGTGGTGGTGCCACCAACTCATGGTCCATCTGCTCTCCTGCAGCAGCCCCTGCCCTGGGGGGGTTTGAATGGACTCACCCCCTTCCTTTAATTCCTAGTCCCATATCCCTGGCCCACAGCCATCCCAGGGCCCTCCAGGATCCAACATGGTGGTGGATGCACCCAGATGGTGCTGGTGGCTGGTTCCTGGGCTGGGTGCAGAGCTGGCACAGCCATGGCACAGGGGTGGGCACGAAGGCAGCCCAGCTTTCTCGTCGGCTGCCAGGGCAGAGCAGCAGGCAGAGGGGATGGCTCAGGGGCCCGGAGCCTCCACGTACCCCCAGCACCGATGGCAGAAGGAGATATAAAAGGCCGTCCTACTTAACAGGGTTTACATAAGGAGGCGTCTCCATGGCAGGATGGGAAAACAGACGGGAATTGGAAGTGATGCTTTGAACACTCTTCACAGGGGAATCCCTGTTGATGGGTGAGGTGGCACCTGGAACCCACTGTGGCACCCGGGGGGCTCAGCCACCCCCTGCTTTGTCCTCATTGTGGCCCCTCCATGGTGAGAGGGGGTCCCCAGGCAGGGCTGCCCTTCTCCTGCGGGGACACAGGCCAGCCAGCTCCCCTCCCTCCCAGAGCCTTCTCATCGCTAATTAACACTCATTAACTAATTCATTTAACAGCCTCTCTGCATTCAGCTCACACAGAGCTGTGACCTGCGGGTCAGTCCTGTGTTTGGGGTGAGGACTGGAGGTGCTGCTGGGGGGCGAGTTGGGGGTCTATGGGTGGACTCTCACCCTGAGCACCCTGCAAGGGGTGCCCAGCACAGCCCAGGTTTTGGGCCCTGGGGGAGCACCCACTGCCCCTTCCCTGCCTGGCCCCCGTGACCACTGGGCTGGAAAGGAGCCGGGACAGCGGCACCTCGGCCAGCAGGTTCGCTCCCCTTATGGAAAGGCATGTGGGAGCGGGCTCGGGATGTGTTTATTCTTGTCAGCCCTTGGCTGGTGGCACGGAGCAGGATTAGTCGGTGAGGAGCAGGCACCTGCTGCCAAGTCCCCCTGAGAGGCACACGAGGCTGGATGTGGGTGGCCCTGGGCCACGGGGGATAACTGGGGGGTCCTGTTTGCAGAGGGGGCTGATGGAGGGATGCTCTGCACCAGCGGGGGCCGTGCTCTGGCAGGGGGGTGTTTTCCTCCCTCTCTCAAGGACCTGCTGCTCCTGGGAGGAGCAACCACAGAGGCTGCAAATTAAAGTGTAGGAAAGGGAAGAGAAATCCCTGTAATTACAGGGCTCTGGGAGCGGAGATTTGGGAGAGGCAGCAGATTCCTTCTGCTTGGCTTCTCCTCGGAGGGCACTGTCACAGCTGGGGTGGGGGAGCAGCGAGGGCTCCAGAGGCACAGCTAAGGCAGCAGCTGAGAGCCGGTGCCCTTAAAACCCCATTCCCAGAGGATCACCTCTGAACAGGGACAGGGATGGCACACGAGTGGCCGGCAGTGCACGGAGCTCCACTGGAAACCTGCCTTGGGTCCTGAGCTCTGCCAGCCCCCGGATCTTCCCGGCCGGGCTGCAGGGGATGCTCGGAAGTGCTCGATCTAATTAAAAGCCGGCTGACGTGGCCGGCAGGCGCTGGTGGAAAAGCAGGTTAATGTCCTGGTGGCCTCGGGGCTGGCGGTGGCGCAGGGCCAGGGAAAGCAGCGGGAGGCCAGGGCTTGTTCCCTCCCTCAGCCCAGCACGGCTGAGCCCGAAAGCTTGGCCATGACCATAATTCAGGGTGATTGTTCATCAGGTGGCTCTGCAGAGGCAGCACAGGTACATGTGCACCTTGCACGCTGCCCCTGCCCGTCCTTCCCTCCATCCTCAGGGCACCCACAGCCCTGGCACTTTCTGCCCCTTGATCCCCCCACATCCATCACTGCCCACTCCTGTTTCCATGCCCAACTGTCTCCATTATCCATCTCTTTCCTCGAAGCATCTGTTTCTCCACCTCACTCACCCTCCTCTACCTGCCCAGAGCTGAAAGGGGCATTTAGGAGCTGCTGCTTCCCTGTCCTGAGCTTCTCCAGGGTGTCCCCACTTTCCTCAGGAGCAGGGAATATCCCTCCTTCAGAGCTGCCCTAAGGGCTCAGTGATGGACTCCAGAACTCCTCTGCCCCAGACAATCTACAGCGTGGCTGGAAAACACATGGATGTTGATGAGCTGTTGGGAAAATGCAGTTTTGTGGGGATGGGAAGGCTTGGAGCTGGTGCCTTATGCAGAAATCTGTCCCTAGGAAGAGCAGGATCCAGGTCTCTGTCACAGAGCCCATCACTGGAGGACTGGTCACCCAGTCCTGAGTGGAACCAGTCCCCAGGAGAGCTGGAACCAGTCTCCTGTCCCAGTGTGAGTCACCCCAGCTCCCTCTGCCACCCAGCCATAAACAGCTATTCCGGCTTAGGAGTTGCGTCCCAGTTTCTCGTGCTGTTTACATTGATCTGCCTTCCAGGGTTTGCTTTGCTCCAGTTTTTAATGTAATTTCACCAGCCATTAGCCCAGAACGCAGCTCAACTCCTCCCTCCCTTAGCATACTTTTTTTCCTAAATATCTCCATAAATATCATGGAGCTGCTTTGGCAGGAAAGGCCTCAAGGGTGTGGGACCCTGCCCATGAACTGGCAGAGGTGGAGGGAGAATGATGCTTGGGCACCACCAAACCACCCTGATTATGGTAAAACTGCTGAAAAACAGCCACGAGAGCATCCTTAACCTGCTGGGAACATTGAGCTGCTGCTGCCCAGCCCTGGGAATGACTCTGTGGTTTCAGCTGCTGGCTGGTGATTTCCTGGGGGGACTGGATTTAGGAGGGTTATTTGTTTCCATGCAGATTATATTAAGAGGGAAAATTAAATGCTGAGGCACAGAAAGACTCTCACTTCCCTTAAAGCTAATAATAGCACCCACTGCTTTCGGGGTCACTGCAGCCGACGGGTGTCCTGTGCCTTGTGCACCCTGTGGAGCTGGGGAAAGTGAGGCATGGAACACTTTAATTTGATTTAAGGGGGTTTAGGAAAGGGTTGTGACCCTGAGATCACCTCAGCTGATCAGAGCACGGTGCTAATAACACCAAAGCTGTGGGTTCATTCACTTAAGAGTTGGACTTGCTGATCCTTGGGGGGTCCCTTCCAACTCAGAGTATTCTGTGATTCTCTGCTTCTCTTATGCCCTGCCTGCTCTGAGGGTGGTGATGCCACACGACGGGGAGCATTCCCTGTCCTTCCACGAGCTGACCCTGCTGATTTCCTAGGTCTGTGGAGCCCCCGCAGCACAAGGAAAATCCCTGTGTCTGCTGGGAAGCCGGGGGAGGAAGCGGGGTCCTGCTCCCGCTCTCCCAAAGGCTCGTGGTACCTGGAAAGGAGTCAAAACTGCCAGTTCCGAGCGACTGCTTTGGAAGGGCTGTTGCAGCCCCAGCTCCCTCGGGGCTTGGCTGTGGTGACAAGGAGCGGGCAGGCGGGGACACGGGGCTGGGGCGAGCGGGGACACGGGCTCTGTGTCACGCCAAGTGCAGCTCCTTGGGCTGCAGCGACAGCCCCTGAGGGGGGGCAGCACCCACGAGCAGCGGCTCTGCAGCGCTCCCAGAGCCCTGGGAAAAATCCCCAAATCCCACTTATCCCAAAGCCAGGTGCTTTCTGCTGGAAGCCACCAGCCCTCGCTGTCCCCCTGCCAGGTACAGGGACTTTGCGACAGGTTTGGACACTCCCTCCATTAGCTCCAAACTGATTAAAGACTCTGCTGCCTCTTCTTCCAAACTCATCTGGATGTCCAGGCACTAATGAGTGACTCCAGCAATTAATTGCAGGGTGAGTCCACTCCTAATTAGGAAAAGATTTAGGGAATGAGCACTAGGAGAGTTCTTTGGCTGTTAGTTGCCTCTAGTGGAGCATGGGCTGGGGATTACAGTCTGTGGGGCTTTTTAATTAATAATTGAGGAGTTGATTAAGCCTGAGCTCGTGCATGGGGGGAAGTGGAGCTGGAGATGCTGCTGTGGTTCCTGTTGGCAGCGTTGGCTGAGCGGCCGGGCTGGATCCAGCCTGGCTGGGAGTTGTTTTGCTGCCAGGAAAGCAGGTAGGAAGGTGGCTGGGAGCTGTGGGGTGCCCAGCTATGTTGGAAAGTTGCAGCAAAGCTCCCCGTGGGTGTGAGGCTTTTGCCAGCTGCTTTCAGATTGCTAAAATATGCTTAAAAGTCTGAATTTTCTGCTGTGTTATCAGGCTGGTACCTGGAGGAGCAGCAGGGGAGTAACACCCAAATCCTTTTGGATGTTTGGGTGCTTCAGGCTGGGGGTGCTGGAGATCTGGTGGCCCCCTTGGGTGGCAGCTCCTCCTCTGTAGCTGTAGCTGCTGCTCCTGGCTCTCCCTGACAAATCCCGAGGGAAGGGAGATGCTGCATCCATCTGCCTCCCTGCTCCCTGGCACCTGCCTGTCCTCAGCAGAGCTGTGCTCAGCGAGGCTGGGCTGTGCTTTGCACCGTGCTGTGCCCAGGGCTGCCCCCCTCCTTGCTGGAGATCCCAGAGGACCCTGTTGGAGCTGGGTGTACAGGAATGAGGTGCTTTTCCTTGTGATCTCCCACGCTCGGAGCAGAGCCAAGCCAGCCCCGTGCTGGGAGGCAGCAGTGCAGTGCCAGGGGTGATTCTTGTTCTCTGTGGGTCAGTCAGGGCTGATGATGCCAAGAGACAGATGGGAAGAAATAAAACAACCATCCAAACAAGTGCCCTGGAGAAGAAAGGGCCGGAGACTGGACAAGTTTCCATTCGTGCTGCAGAACGATGGGTCACTGGAAAATCTTAGTGGGGATCAAGGGGGAAGGAACCAGCTTCTGCTTTCTGATAGTGGTTCCTGTGAGGGGGTGAGGGAGGGAGTTAGTCACTGTGGGCAGATAGTGCTGCCCCACCCACGGCCCCCCCCGGGGCCCCTTTCCCTCCCAAGGCACTCCTGGAATGACTCTCCCCTGTCCCAGCGCCGCAGGGCTGTTCCTCAGCTGGTAATGGATGACAAAAAGCATCTGATCTGTCCAAAAGCTGGACACTGATCCGCTGGGCTGCCGGAGGGAGTGAGATCCATCCTGCAGCTGCTCCGTCTCCGCTTGGTTTGCTCCAGGGTTTGGGTGGAAAGCCACGTTCCCGATCCCTGCTTAGCTCCGCCGGGAGGAGCAGGGCAGGGGTGGAAGAAGGACAGGATGAATAGGAGGAAGGATATTAGTCAGAGGGGGAGCAGGACAAAGGGTGAGTGGAGGGGCTGTGAGTCGGGCAGGGCTGGAGCGTTCAAGCCCTGCCAGTCCCTCCTCGGTGGCACAGTGGCACCTCTGCCTCCTGTCCCTGCCTGGTTTCCTCCTTGTCTGGGATGGCTGGGAAGAGCTGAGCCCACACCTGCTCCTGAGGGACCGCAGCCTCCTCCTCCTCCTCCCCGTCTGCTCGCGGCGCTGCCCACAGCTAATGACTGAAAGGAGAGTCTGTTCCCAGCCCCGGTCCCCGGGAGTGGGATCTGCAGCCAATTTCCAGCTCGGCAGAGCAGAACAGTTTCTGTTGAGCTCGGTAAAGGGAGCAAAGGATGTGCTCCCTAAAGGTTCTGCTCCCACAGAGCCCATCGTGGGGGCTTGTGTCCTCCCCTGCAAAGCAGGGACTTGAGGTGTTTACAAATAGGGGAAGGAGCTCCAGGGCTGCAGAACCACACGCAGCCCTGGGACCAGTCACAGAATCACGGAAAGGTTTGGGTTAGAAGCTCATCTCACTCCATGCTCGCCATGGGCAGGGACACCTTCCACTAGACCAGGTTGCTCCAAGCTCTATCCAGCCTGGCTTTGAACACTTCCAAGGATGGGCCAGTTTCTCTGGGATCAACCAGCTGAGCACATGGCATCCTGGACATGGGTTTGTATCCCTGCCTCCAATATTGGATATTTGCACCTTTAAACATCCACAGGCAACACCCCAATCCTGCAGAGATGCAGCTTCATCCCGTGTCCTGTTGGCTGCAACCTCCCCTTGGCCGGGAGTGTTTTGGGAGTGATGCTCACTCACCTCCTGCACATCCCATTAGCTTCCCTTCCCAAAGCCAAGGCTGGCTGGTTTTTCCTGAGAGCTCTTCCCCAGACTCATCCATTCCCATCCTTTCTGGGTGCAGTGTGTCACACATGACCCGGGGTCACTGGGAGCTGCCAAGGACACTCGTGGCTGTCACAGCCAGCCCAGCCCGTGCCCTCCATCAGCTAATTCCTCCTCAGGAGCCCGGGATGTGCCAGCCCTTGGGTATCCCAGCATCACTCAGGGTGCTTCATCACTGCCTGTCCTGTCCTATATGGAGCAAACTGGGGCTTGGCAGAGGAGAAAAAAAAAGAGAAGGGAGAAAACATATTGGTGGCACTGGAAATGAAGGGCAGGTTCCCACGTCAGCGCTGGGGAGCGATCGGCTGCCTCAGCACTCAGCGGGGAAATCAGTTGCTGGCGTCACCACTGATGTGAGACACAGGCACGTCTTGCAGGGGAGATACATCTGTGCCAGATCTGCAGCACAAGCTCTTCCAGCTCGTGTATTAGTGTCAGGCATTGCGGTGTCAGGCTCGTTGGAATTCGGGATTTGATGTAATTCCTGCAGCCAGACGTGTTTGCAGAACCACGGAGTCATTGGGTTTGGAAAGGACCTCCGGGATCATGGAGTGCAACCTGTGACCAACCCCCACCTTGGCACCCAGATCAGAGCACTGAGTGCCACGTCCAGTCATTCCCTGGACACCTCCAGGGATGGGCACTCCAAACCTCCCTGGGCAGTGAATTCCAAGGCCCGACCATCCTTTCCATGGAGAAATTCCTCTTGATGTCCAACCTGAACCTCCCCTGGAACAGCTTAAGGCCATTTCCTCTTATCCTATCGCTGGTTGCCTGGGAGAAAAGCCTGACCTGCAACCTTTGGCTCCAACCTTTTCCAGGCTGAGCCCCCCAGCTCATACTCAGGCTGTTCTGGGGCAGTTGTGGGCCAGCAGGTTGGGTCTGGTTTGGGGGAGCAGAGCCTTCAGCATCCTCCTGGCTTTGGGGATCCCAGTGTTGTGGTTGTGGGGCTGCCCTGACCATGCTGCTCACACACACCTGGGAATGGAGCTCAGCATCCAGCAAGGATGGCTGGTCCAGATCCAAGCGAGGCTTTTGGAGCCTGGCCATCCTCAGTGCAGTGTGGTGGGGCAGTGCCCTGCAGGACAGGAGGGTGGGGAGCCCCTGCCACCTTTCCAAATGAGACAGGGATCTGTCTTTCCAAGCCTGGCACTCCTGAATGCCAAACCAGGGCTTGGTGTCTTCAGGGCTGTAGGGAAAACTCTGCCCTCAGAGTGATGGGGACACACAAGACAGGGCAAGGGAAGGTGCCCAAAATATTCACCTCCACTGAGTGTCCCGTGCCTTGGCTGCTTTCCATTTCATTTCCATCCTTTTTTCTGGTGCATCAGAGATGGTCCCAGCTCCAGCCAGCCCTGGACGTGCTCCTGGCTCTCTTTTCTTCAGTGATTTGCAGATGCCATGAGCTCCCTCTCTCCCTGTCATGACTCATTTCTTTCTCACCGAGGCTTTAATTTTTAAAGAAGCACTTGGAGGCACGGAGGGTTTAATACCTGCAGAGGCTCCCAGCAGGTGCCATTGAGCTTTTCCAGGCTGTTTGGGAAGGGATCATCAAGGACCCCTCAGGACCAGGATGAGACAGGCAGATGGAGACCAGGCTTGGAGCTGGGGATGGGATCCCACTCTGCCTGCAGGATTGTCCCTCTGCTCAGCCCGGGGAGGAAGGAGGCAGCAAGGAAGGGGATGTCCCAGCTCTTCAAAGTGCCTGGGAAGCACCATCTGAGAGGGAAAGGGAAAACATTTTGGCCTCAGGAGGATTCCCTGGCTCTGCTGCTCGCTGGAGTTTGTGAGGAGCCCCAGCCTCCCACGCTGGATCCCATCAGCTCCTGGGATGGAGCTGTTTGTGGAAGGTGGGGAATGGCTCCAGCTGCACAAACCTTGAACACTGCCACATCCCTGGAAGTGTTCAAGGCCGGGTTGGATGGGGCTTGGAGCAACCTGGGATAGTGGAAGGCGTCCCTGCCCACGAAAGGAGGTTGTAACTGGATGAGCTTTGAAGTCCTTCCAACCCAAATAATTCCGTGATTCTGGGACATAGCCTTGACCTCCCCCTGCTCCAGCTCTGCTGATGCTCTCCGGGGCTGGAGACAAAGCTGCTCCAGGACCAGTGTTTGCTCCCCACCAGGGAGACAGTGGTTTGCTGTCCCAATCCTGGGTGACATTTGCCAGGGCCTCCTTCCCTGCCCCCTTCCCAGCCCAGCTCCTGGGCCCCTGTGCTCCTCTGGGTAGCGGTGCTGCTGTTTGGACAGTGATAGGAGGGCTGTTTGCTCTCTGTGTTGGCTGTGGGAATGCCAGGGCATGAGTGCACTGGTGTTATCCTGTTCCCTGGCATCTCCTCTCCTGCCCCACGATCCTGCTCACCAGCAGCTGGGAGAAGAGTTCATGGGGTGCAGGATTCCTGTGAGGCTCAGACAGCCACAGATCACCCCCCCTGCACCCCCAGCTTGGAGGAGGAAGTGTTTCCAGCCCTATCTGAGGTTTTCCCAGTAAATATTTGCACTCTGAGTGTCCCAGGAATTGCCAGTGCCTGCACCAGACCCGGCACACTGCCAGAGGCAGGTCAGCACCACCAAGTCAAGTTTGCACCTTCCAAAGCAAACCCCAAACTGCCCATTCCCAGCTCCCAGGGACCCTCTGGAGCCTCCTCGGCCGTGGGTGTTGGCATGTGCTCCTCGAGGAAAGTTTCTCCTCCATTTATGTGATTAATTCCTTCCTCCCACCACGGACGCCCGCAATCCCATCTATATCCATGGCTCCCCACTCCTCCTCGGCTGTGAAATATTTATAACCCCCTACATTAGGGCTCCTCTTCTTTCTTCTTGCCTTTTTTCTTCTCTCCTGACTCTTCCTGGGCTCCCCAGCTCTGCTGAGCTCCAGGAACCGCTTCATTTTCATATATCTCAGCGAGTGGAGAAGCTGTGAGGAATAATTTAGGTTTTGCTCGGGGAATGTAATGCTTTTTTTAATTGCAGTCATCTGCAGCTTCTTAGCAATGTATTATTGATGGTTATTATTCAAATAAAGGAGTCATTTCTGCTTTGTTTTCCCGCGGACACGCTTGGCAGAGTTTATGGTTTTCTCTTCTCCCTCTTTCTCCATTTTGGGAAGGGGTCACCTTTGCATCTGATACTTTTTCCACCCACTTTCACCCCTTGTGTGGGTGTTGCAGGGGCTGAGCTCATCCCAGCTTTGCCCTGTGGCATCAAACCCGGCAAAATTCCAGTGATGAGCCTTAATATTGCCCAGAGCACCATAAGGTGAGGTTTGGGAAGGCTTGGCCTTTTTGGAAGTAGGACACTGGAGGAGGTGACTGCAGGCTCAGGTTGGCTTTGCTGAGGCAATGCCAGCCCTGCGTGGGCTCCACAGTGACCTGTGGCTGCTCTCCTGGGCTGCTTTGGCCTCCAAAACCAGCTTTTGGGAGCAGTGGAGTGAGCTGGAACACTTTCCCCTCGGAGGGCTGCTCCTGATGCCACAGCATTACAGAGGTGCCCCCAGGGATGGACCTGCCCTTGCTGTACCCTCCCCACCCACGGGATGCTGCTACCTGTGGGGTCCAGGCTGGGACCAGCAGCACCTCCAGCCCCCCCATCTCTGGAGGGAAGGCACCAAAGTAGGACTCGGGAGCTCCTCCGCCTCCCCAGCTCGGGCCTGACAGCTTGGGAGTGACGGGAGAGCGTTTTTCTCCCGCGCTGTCACTTCTCTCTCCTCCCTTTCAGCACCACCCACCGCGTTGTCACTCCCGGCAGCAGGGACTTTCCTCAGGCCCACGAAGGTCCCCGAGCTGTTACCGTGATGCAAACACCGAGTACAAGGTTCCTCCTTGATGTGAGGAATGAAACGAGGTCGGAACTGGAGGGAAAAATGTTCATTTTGAGGTGGAGCTGAGGATCTCGCTGTGTCCCTGGAGCTGCTTGCATGGGACTTCCTGGGGAGGGGAATGGGGTGTCCTGCAGGGAATTGTGTGTTTTCCCAAGCACAGGGTGCTCTCCTTGGAGAAAGAAGGACTCCAACATCCCTGGTGAGGTGTGATGACATCCCTATGGCACAGCATCCCCCTCATCCTGCCCGTGGGTACTTGGGAAGAAGCAGCCTGGAGGCTCCTCCTCAGCTGTGGAAATATTGGGGGTTTAATAACAGGCACTAATAGATTTTAGAGCCTGTCGTGGCTCCAAATGGGAATGTGTAGGGGTGGGGAAGGGAAAAGCACCGTCACTCACGGGGTTTCCAGGGAAAACCCATCGTGGCTGTCGGCTCACAGGCTCTTTGGTGATGAATTCCTTAGGTGAGCAAACAATTTTGTCTCCTAATTACATCTATAAAGCAAAACTGGGCCCAAATTCCTCCTCTCGTGTTTTGCTTTTCATGTCAAGCCACTTTTCCCAATGAAGGAGCTGCTTAATTAGAAATTAACAGGCTTGTTAGTGTAATTGGGAGCAGGAATGGGCTAGGAGAGGTTTATTAGCAGGAGTGTGGTGATGGTTTATTAGCAATCTCTTGGCTGTGGGAATTTCTGGGGCTCTAAAGCCATGGGGAGCTGCCCCCAGAACTGAGAGGGGAGTTGGAGTGGTCGTGATGGGACCCTTCCCATGGCATCCCGTGGGTTCTGAGCAGGAATGTGATCCCTGCAAACAGGCACCTGTGGGTGCTGCAGCTCAGCAGCGCTCAGGGAGAGGGAAAACAGGGAGAGGAGGCAGAAAAAAAGCCCCTAAATCCCCTTTTCACCAGCCCTGCAGGATCACCTGGGGGCACCTCAGCCACCTCTGCCACCCTGGAGGGACCCTGTGCTCCCCCTGCCCTGTCCCACAGGATGAGACCTTGGAGCAGCAGGACCCCCACCAGCCCCTGGCATTCCCAACAAAACCTCTCCAGGGTTTTTCCCTGAGCACTGCAAGGCAAATTGCTGGCGCCCTCTCTCCCTATATTTAGCCCTTGAACGGAGAGAGATTTTACAGACGCCCGACTCTGCCTTGTGCTTAAAAGTCAGTCAGTGTTTCCATGAGAAACCCTGGGGGTCCAATCCTGCTCCGCTCGCCGGCACCGAGACAAAAACCTTCCCTGTTGATTCCAGTGGAGCGACGCTGGATTTATCCCCACGGGGATGAGATCAGGATCTGGCCTCGGGTTTTGATGGGTTTGTAACTTGGCTGATACAACTCGGCTGATTTAATTCATTTTGGGCTAAAACTCCACCTACAAGTTCCCAGCCTGGGAGACATTAAAAGCAAATTAATACGAATATTATATATTGGGTTTAAAGGGAAATCATCAGTTAGTCCTGATTTTTTTTTTTATGGAAGAACCTGGTGCAGGGATGTTTTCTATTTTGGGGTTATTTATTTCATGTTGCTGCTGGTCTCCTTTAGACCAGACACTGCCCAGACTGGGGCCTGCTCTGCTTTGATTCCAGAGCATCCAGCAGAAAAGCATTTGGAAAAGAAAAGAGGTGCCAAAACATGGATAACAGCTGAGATTCCCATCACAGCGAGGCTGCCCACAGGGTTTATGTCCCTGTTGGTGGTTTTGGGTGCTGCTGGTCACTGTGGGAGTTTGGCTCCTTTTCCAATGTCACAGGAATTGCTTGCAGGGAGGTGTGGGAGGAAAATTCCTCCTGGCATGGGGATTCTACTCCTCTTCCAGAGGGGCCTGCAACAGGCATAGGGTGCAAGGAGGAGAGAAGAGCAAGAAGCACCATCCAGGAATCCTTCCTGTCCATCCAGGGCTCAGAGTGTGAACATTCCTGGCTGATCCCAGCTGGGAAAGGTGATGTGTTCCCCACACACGAGGCCAGAGCTCGTTCTGGGCAAACATAAGAGAATAAATGACAATCCAGCCATGATCCAAAGCAGACAGGGAGGCCAGAGGCACAGCACAGAGTGGGCAGCCCTGCAGGGATCCAGTGGAAGCAGAGGACACACAGAGGGTCTTCAGAGGAGACCCCAAAATACTCCTTGAAGGAATTTTTCACTTGCTCTGCCCCACTTTGCCACCGTGTGTGGGGACAGTTGGTGCTTGTTTGGAGGTGATGGTCCTGCTCCAGCCAGGATTTTTACTTTTCCCCCACGTGCTTCTCCTTAAATGTGGAATGGAAGGGGCTCTCAGCCTGTTTGTGGTTGTCTCTGTGATGGAAACACACGAGGCAGGAGCTGCTGAGCACCAGCCCTGTAATTGCCACCTGCCACTGGATGGGAAGCACATTTTCCAAATGGATTTTGGCTCATTCCTTCAACAGCAAGTGCCCCAGCTGTAAAACCTGCCTTTCCCCATTTCAGCCCAAGGCCAGGAGTCCAAGGAGGCTACAAATTCTCAGCATTTTTGAACTGTCCAGTTAACAGCAGCTTCCCTGAGGCAGGAAGGCTGATTTCCTTTCAGGAGTCCAAATCCAGATGGTCAGAGATTCCTTCCAAGCTCAGAAAACCTGTTTTAAAAGGCCATTATGTCTCAATAGCAGTTTTACATCCTGGCCCGTTGGAAGCACTGTCTGCTGGCTGCTCCACCATCTCTTTTCCAAGCTGTTCTGTGGTCACTGAGACACAATCTGGTCAGTGCTGTCTGATTTTGGTGGAGGGGGAGCCAGACACTGGCTAAAATCCACGTGTTTGTTCCCACTTTCTGTGTTGGGCAAGTGTGGAGCCACTAAATTGAAGATGTCTGAACTTGTTTTTTGAGACACGAGGTTTGCTCTTGTCATGGGAGTGTCCAGCCCTGGAGTGTTTTATGTTCAGAGGGAATAACCCTGTCAGCTCCCCAAGGATCCCACCACTGGAGATGAGGGGGAATTCCCAGCTCAGGGCACTTCTGTCCCCTCTGCTGCAAAGCACAGGAGCAGGTCAGAGCCTTCTGTGCTGCAAAGGATGAGGAGACTGAATTACACCCAACAGGGAAAGCTCTGATGTCATTCAGGTGACTTCAGATTACTTTCCCTGCACCAAAACCCCTGGATCAGCTCCCCTGAGCCGAGTGGAAGGGATTTTACTGGCCATGGATGAGGGCTTGGAGAGCCTGGGGAGGAATCCCGGATCCACGGCCGGGCTCGGCTCCCGCAGCCTCTACAGCACCACCTGGGACTGCTCAGGAATGTGGAATTATCGAGGTGCAGGCCCTCAAGGGGGGAAAAAGCCGTTCCGAGTGCTAATTAGGGCTTGTGCTTGCACAGATGTTCCACTGGTTTAACTTGAACCCGCTGCGTGCCCGGACTGGGGCTACGGAGAGGGTGAGAGCAGAGTTAAGGTGCCCACACCGAGCTCGGCCCCGATGCCAGTGCATGGCCAGCACAGCTGCAGTGCTTTCAGGCTTCAGGAATGGTTCAATGAGGATTTTTATCCTGATTCCTTTATAAAAAGGGGTGAGGGTTGGATCTGCCTGGGGGGTTCTTATGCTGGACCCTCTGTGGCTCTCAGGGTGTGTGTACCCTCCCGAGTGATGCTGTTGCTCTCAGGGGTGTCAGACTGGCACACCCCAACCCCTGGGCATCAACCACAGTGCCCAAAGGAGCCCCAAAACCACTCTGACCCACAAGGAACCCCAGTTTTGCCACAGGTCACGGTGCTCCTTCTGCCTTCGCTGTGCCCGGAGGAAGAAGGGGTTTGGGTTTGGGTTTGGGCAGGAGGATGCCCTCACTTCTTGGGCCCACACTGTCCTGGAGGGTCCAGCTGCTTGTGGGTGCACACACCTCACTGCCACGGGGGACACGTTGCAGCGCCAAAAAGGGGGGCCCCACGCTGCCTTGGGGTCCCACGTGCTGCCGTGGGTTCCCCACATTGCCGGGGGCTACAGGGATGGTGCTGCCCAGGGGTTCCCCACACTGCCCATGGTGGTGCTCACACTGCCTGCAGGGGCACCCCCACTTTCCAGGGGTGCACACCCCACTTTACCCGTGGAACCCCCCCACTGCCTGGGGGTGCACACACTGCCTTGCCCGCGGGGGTCCCCACATTGCCCAGGGGTGTCCCCACGCTTTCCGGGGGTGCACAGCCCACTCTGCCCGTGGGGTCCCCCCACTGCTTGGGGTTCCACCTCCCACTCTACCCACAAGGGTGTGCCCCTCTTTCCCCTCCCGTCCCCCTTAAGGAGCCGTCGGGGCGTGCAACCACCTTAAGGGAGCCCCTCCCCCGGNTCCCCCTCCATCCCATGGCCAGCCGGGGGGGCTCCGCCGCCAGCCGGGCGCCGTGGGAGCTGAGCCGGTGAGTGCGCGGGGGGACCCCCGGAGTGGGGTACGGGGGTCCCGTTGGGGGGTTGAGGTGGTGGGGGCATGGGGGACACATGGGTGTGGGGTGGGGGGTCCCCGAGGGGGGGTGTTTGTAGGTGCGGGGTGCACAGGTGGGTGAAAGCACCGCGCCCACCGCCCAGCCGGGGCGGGTGGGGCGGTGGGCGCGGTGCTTTGACTCACCCCAGTTCGTCCCAGTGCAGCAGGTGGGATTGGGGGGGGCTTGGCGTGGGTCCCTAGAGCAGGGGGGCGCTTGGAGTGGGTCCCCACGACCCCAATCCCACGTGGGAGGTGGGTGTGATGAAGGGGTAACCACGGTCCGTCCGCTTTGGTGCGTGGGGGGCTGCGAGGCGCTGCAGCCCCCAAACATCTTGGGAAGGGGGCAGCTCTGGCAGCCCCCCAATATCTGGTGTGGGGGGACTCTCCGGTCGTATCCTACAACTTGTTGCTTGCCCTTGGCGGGGGCGCAGGGTTCCTGGTCGCGCGTGTTGTTGGATTTTTGGGAGGCAGCGTGTTGTGGCATTGCGGGGAGGAGGAGGAGGATGATGGAGGAAGGAAGAGGCGGGGGAAGGGGAGGGGGGCTTGCGGCAGCCCAAGGACAGAGCGGGGAAGGTGCTGCGTGGGTGGTTTGGGTGGTTTTCCCCACCCGTGGGGCAGGAGAGGGGCTGCTCCCTGCCTGGAGTGGGGTGTCTCGGGTGGGGTGTGCGTGGGGTGCGATGCAGTGGGGAGGCTGCGTGGGGTTTGCCCACGCCATGGCTGGGCACGTCCCCCTCCTGCCTGCACCAATCCAGCTGGTCAGATCCACAGCAGAAAACAGGAGTGGGGAGGAAAAAATGAAATAAAAAATAAATAAGAAAATAAATTAGAAGCCCAGCCGGGCTCTGGCCTCGTCCGCCTCCTCCTGCCTCTGCCCTCAGCCCTCTCCCTGCATCCCAGCGCCGGCTCTGGAGCCTCTCAGCATCCCTGACCTGGCTCGGTGGGGCTGTGTCCCCCGGGGGGTCCCCGGTGGTGGGGGTTAGGGGGGCTGTGTGGAGCTGGGTGGTCCCTCCCGCCTTTGCCAGAGGCAAGTGGAGATGTTGGGAGGGGAGGAGGGACAATAGGTTATTGTGCTCTTATCTCTGGAGACCTGAGCTTGGGTGGGGGTTTGGATTGCGAAGCTCAAACCAGTGCAGCCAGTTTCTGCCCGTGGACGTGGACGGGCAGCCCTGGATGTGGGTGGACGGACAGGACCCGGGGGCAGCGAGCTGGGGCAGAGGTGAGTGCTCGGAGCTCCCCATGGGGCATCCAGAGCTGTCCTGGGACTGGGGGACACCGAGCTGTGCCCCCACCCCCGAGGGGCGCGATGCCACGGCCGTGGGCTGCACGGGCGGGCAGGGGCTGTGGCGCTGCCTGCGCCCTGCCAGGCTCCAGACACTGCCCTCAATCTTTCGCTTCCCTGAGCACTGAAACGCACCTAAATTATTAAATCATGAGCGAGAGAGGCTGACGCCCCCGCGCTCCGCCAGTCCCACCCCGCCGCGCCACGGGGATCCCTCCCCGGCCATGGGATCTCTCCCCAGCTGCCCCCTTGGATGATCCTCCCCAGGAAATCCCACCCGTCCCCCGGGATGGCTGGGCTGGGTGGTGGGTCAGGGGGCTGCAGATGCCCCTCGTATCCTGGTAGTGAGGGCCCTCCCGGGCTCAATGGTGGGTGCTGAGTGGTCTTGGAGGCCTCCCAAACCCTTCGCGTCCAGTGACTCCCTATGGCCGGGCTGGATTGATTTGGATATGTGGGTCCCTGTGCCACGGCGGGCGCTGCCCTGGCGCGGGGTGGGTGCCAGTGCCGGGATGGTGCAGGTGGAGCTGGGAAGCGCCCAGAGCATCCAGGCAGAGCTTCCCTGTACCCCCTCGGGGTTCGGACTCCATCCCCGTCCCACCCTCGCCGCCGGCGGGGCCGTGGGTGCTGCCCTGGGAACAGCCCTGTGCGAGCCCTCCTTCCTTCCCTGGCTCTTTCCCGGCTGGAGAGGGGATTGCTGGCGCTGGGAGGTGGTGCGGGCGCTGCAGGTAGAGGCTTGAGAGGGCGAAGGGTGTTGGTTTCTTTTCGGCTGCGATGATGACGGAGGGAATTCCCTGCGCTGCGGGCTCGCCGCTCGCGTGCCCTGGGTCCGGACCTCTTCCCGGGGGATCTGTTGCCGTCGCTTGCGCCTCTGGAGCAGGGACCCGCCATGCCAGAGCCCTCGGGCAGAGGAGGGGCAGGGAGGGTGAGCCGAAGGGTGGCACAGGTCCTTGGGCAGGATGAGTAAGAGCAGGGAGGGACGGCTGCTCCTCTCCACTATTGTTTTGCAGTAGAAAGCGCCGGGGTGGAGCTGAGCTGGAGTTTCCCCTTGTCCCCAAGGCTCCCTGCCCTGGGAGACGAGCCTGCTTCTTTCCTTGCCTGCCCTGGGAGACGAGCCTGCTCCTTCCCTACCAGCCCCTCGCCGGAGCTGCGGATTCTCCGCACGCTCCCTGCTTCTCTCTTGGGTCTCTTTTCCTGTTTCTCCTCCCCGCTAGGCCACGAGCGGAGTTTTCCCGCAATGGTCACACACGGCTGTTCCAGCAGCACAGGACGGAGCCTGCGGGGATTTGAGGGACCCGGATCTCTGCAGCGGGTACTCGCTGCCGGCGCCTGTTTGCTGCTGCTCCTGGTACCCGCTGCTCCCCGCGCAGGGCCCAGGGAAGGGCTGGCAGCTCTGGCTTCCTCCTCGCCCACGGCTCCTCCCCGCCGGGGATGGCTGGGCTGTGCTTGGGAAGGGAGCCGGAGGAAAACCTGGGTTAAACCCCCGGGGATCCCGCTTGGTTCCAAGTGCAGCTGGGCAGGAGATGTGCTCGCTGTGGCAGGGACCAGGAGGCTGGGGAGGGATGCAGGATGCCCGGTGTGACCGTGGCAATGGGATGCAGAGCCTTGGATGGGGAGGTGACTGATGCTCGGTGTGACCATCGCAATGGAATGCAGGTCCCTGGATGGGGAGGTGGCCACTGCAGCACAAAGTGGTGCCACCTCCTTGGTGTTCCCCAACTCCTGGGGCTCCTTGGAGACTTCTGGGAGTGGATCCAGGCAGGGTAAGGGATGCTGTTGGCTGCCTGGAGCAGTCCTGGTCAGGATAGGTGGAGGCAGCAGTTCTGTCATACAGGTGGGGTTCTGGTGTGCAGAGGAGGAAATAAATTGGTGGGGGTGAGCTGGAAATTTGAACCCGTCCCTCTCACCCTCATGTTGTGCTGGGTGGGAATAAGGACCCAATGCAGAGGGAAGCAGCTTCGATGGGAGAGGGTGGCAGATCCATCCCCAGCCTTCCTCCTCTCCAAATCAGTGCAAGCAAAGGCCTCCTGCACTGGGTGGTGACTGGCTGAGGTAGAGGGACAGGCAGGTGACAGGATCCTGCCCAGCCCAGAGCTCCCCACTGGATTTCCCAGTGGCACTGGGACAGGGAATGTGTTTTGGGGTGCAGATCCAGCCTTGGGGTGCCTTGGAGCAGTCGGCCATGGGAGCCACGTTCCCTGTCACCTCCTGCCAGTGCTGAGGCCAGCTAATGAAACCTCTGACTTTGATGTTTTAATTAGTTGCTTTTGGCTTTAATGCAGAAGGATAATAGAGTTTCCAAGGACTTATAAAACCTTCCCCTCTGTTTGTTCATTAGAAACAGGAAAGGGAAGAAAGAGACAAGGTAACCCTGGGTAGGGAAAGGAGGAAAGCAAAGGCTTGAGCTGTGCAGAGCACATGACATCCCTCTGGAGTGTCACCCACCCGGATGGTGACTCTTTCAAAGCACTAATTAAGCAACTTAAATCCCGGGAGAGCTCTCTGTGAGTAACAGATGAGTTCTGTGTCCTCCTGCATTTGTGAGCTTCTGGGAGGGGTCTTGGATTTAAATGTGGGAAGGTGATGCACAGTGATGTGCCCCTGAATTGTGTCAGGAATTGGGGCTGTGGAAATCCTGGACAGGAGCATCCCTCTGCCTGCACCACCTTGGCATGGAGCGAGGGGCTGGCAAGGGGGGACAGGTCACTGCTGCCTGGGAAGGTGGTGAGGGACGTGGGGACCCTGGCGGGATGCTGAGTGCTCCTGGGCTGCTTCCCTGGGATGGCTGGGCCTCTGGATCATGGCTTTGAGTCCCAAACGCTGTAGGAACCGGGAGTGTCTGGGCTGGGGAGGGGGGCCACAGGGGCACGTAGCTGTGACACCAGCCCTGCACGTGTTCTCTGCCAAAATCTTGCAGCTAGATCCCTTTGGAGTGAGGGAAGGGACACGGGAAGGATCGTCCTGTTGGGCAGTGCCAAGGGGCAGAGCTCCTGGTCTTGGCAGGCGCTTCTTTCCCTGCAGTACGAGGGTCTGTGGGAGCCCCTGGGGACACACCAGTCCCCTGATGTAGGGAGTGGGCCCATCCCCTGCACCCCCTGCCCTCTGCGGGCACCCGAGCTGGGACCTGGCGGGTCCCCGACAGGGGAGAGTCCTCGCCAGGGCGGCAGGAGCCAACTCCAAGGTTTGGCCAGTTGTCCGTGTTTTGTGCTGACGGGGAAACTTTTCCTTGTACGCTTCCATGGCAGGGATGAGTCGGCAGCTGGGCTGAGCCGAGGCGCCGACACAGGAGCCAAGCGTGGCCGCCGGGGGGCCGGGGGCGAGTCTCCAGCCCCCCTCTTTTTATTCCATGCCCTATTCCCCGTGTTTTCCTGCTGCTCGAGCGGCCGGGGGCTGTGGGAAGCAGCGAGCCGCTGGTGTGCCTGGGCAGAGCGCGGCGCGTAGGAGTCCCCACCCGGAAGAGTTTGTCCGGCGGGGACGGGGAGGGAGGAATCCGATCCCTCCTTTTCCCAGGCTGGGATCCCAGCGCGTTTGGCTTTCCGTGGCCTTGGCCGGCTCCCCGCTCCTGAGCCCCCCGAGTGGGTCTGGCCTCCCGCTCCGTCCCGGCTGGCTGGGAAGGGTCCCGCCGCAGCGATCCCGCGCCGCCTGGCATCTCCCTTTGTCTCCAGCACGGAAAGGTCAGCCCTGCCCAACTCGCCGCGGTCCGTTAAGGAGCTGTAAATAATCCCGATCCTTCTGCCGCGGGGCCGCGGCAGCCGCCGGCTCCTGGGCTGATCCCAGCATCCTCCTCCCTGGGCGAGGGATTCGTGCCAGGGGAGGTGATGGCAGGCGGGGGGTGAATCCAGCGCTGCAGAGCCTGGGGGGCAGCGGGGCGGGCTGAGGCCCGAGGCACTCGCGGCAGCGGTGAAAGCGGGGTGTCCCATGCCAAGGGCAAGAGCCGGGATGGCTGATCCCAGCTCCTGCCTTCCCCGGGCTAAAAATAAGCTGCTGGCCCTCACGGTGCTGCCTCTTCTCCAGCTGAGCGGGGCTGGGGGTGGGCAGGGGGCGAAGCCGGGCACGGGGGACCACGGGGGAGCTCAGCCCTGCAGAACAGTGGCTGGGCCTGTCTGGGATTTGATGTGACCTTTGCTCTTTGAGCATCGGATCCAGTGATCAGATTTTCCGGTCTGGGCTCGGATTTCGGACAGAAGGTGTCTGATTTTCAGCGCCGTTTCCCAAGATGCTAATTAAGGACCCTGCTGCATCAGCTGGAGCTTTACTGTCCCTTTGCCACCTCTTGCTTGTCCGGGAGGTGCCGATGGTCCTGGCCAGCCCCACGGAATGCCCTTGGCTTTTCGCTTCTCGCCTTTTGTTCCTGCTGGGAAGTGCTGATGCTTTGCCTCCCTGTGCTCCAGCCTTTCCAGAGGCTTAGTGGCACAGCATTGTGACATTCCGGCTCTTCATCTCTCTTCCCACCTTCTCACCAGCCACTTAAAAATAACCCCGGGTTGCTCGAGCACTGCTGCGGGCAGATCCCGGGCTGCACGGATGCTCCATAGCTGGTGGTGGGAAGGCTGTTTTCCTGCTCGTGCCATCCCACGAGCAGCCGAGGGACACAGGGATGAGCGAGATGGCTCCGTCCTTGCGCATCACCCCCTCTCATCCCCGTTCTGCAGGGGCTGGAAGCCCCCAGCTGAACGTGAGGCTGTTCACCAGGGGAAGAGGATGGCTCCAGGCGGGATGTGCTGCCTGTGGAATTCGGGGCAGGGTGTCTGGTTTGCTCCCAGAGCCGCGTGGCACCTGGACAGCCCGTCTGCCGGTCCCGCGCGCCGGCTGCATACAAATCCCTGCCGTGACATATCGCTGCAGCTGGCAGCCGGCAGCGCGTGGTGCCGAGCTTCCCGGGCTTCCCAGGGCTGCCCGATCCAGGGGGGCTTCCTTCCGGAGCTGGGCTCTGCCGCAGGCACGTGGCTGTGCCGGGAGCTCCGATCCAGCACGGCCTCGGCGATGGGGACAGCCCGGGGCTGACCCGGGCTGGGAGGGAGCTCGTGCTCCAACGTGAACCTGAGTTAAATATTATTCCTGCCTCTGGAACAGGGAGGGATTAGTGCAAGGAGGGAGAGATTGGTGCAAGGAGGGGGATTGCAGGGAAATGAGGGCAGGCTGGATTTGTGGCTCTGTTGGAGGCTGTTTGGTGATGCCGACAGCTGGTAATGCCAGGCTGGTGGTGGAGGAGCCCAAGCTGCCAGTGGGAAGGGCTGGAGCAAGGCTGGAATTGTGCCTGGAATTGTGCCTGGCAAGGGTCACAGAGCTTGTGGCAAATCTGCTGCCATGGAATGGGAGGGAATCTGTAATGACAACCTGCATTGCTCAGTGCCTGGGATTTATCCCGAGTGGCACAGGCCTGGCTGCCTCTGCCTGGGGCCGTGGGGCTGAATCAACTGCAGGGAGCCAGTACCAGAAACTTGGCTGGGCTTGGAAGAGCTGGAAACTGGCTGATCTTTCCTGGGTGTCCTGGTGCAGATGTGGCTGTGAGTCACCACATCCTGCCTGGGAAAGTGTGAAGACCCAAAACTTTCATCGGAGCATCTGTGCAGGGTGCTGGGATGGGTCCTTGGAGAGTCCTGCTGTACCCACTGATTCCCTGTTGGGAGCAAGGCTTTGCTTATCCCTAGGGACACATCTGTGGAGCTGGGGGTCAGAAAGCCCTATGTCCTGGCTGGAGCTGTGAAAGGGTGAAGCTCCTGCATTTTCCAGTGTGACTAGTGCTGGCTATTTTTAGTTGTCCAAATTAAGCTCGCCTAAATGATGTCTTTTGAGGTTTATTTGAGGGAGGAGGCCTGGAGTGGTGTTATTTCCCAAGTGACGAATTGCTCTTAAATCTGACCCCAGCTGGACTGGCCAAAAACGATGGGAAGGAGCAAAGCTGCTGCCTGTGTCTGGGAAGCGTCTCTTCCCCTTAGAGCTGCACCCAAGGGTGTTTCCCGAGTCAGCAGGAGATCTCCTGGGGGAAGGAGAAAGCAAACAGCCGAGCCCCGTGGGGGAAACCAGCTGGATAACCTCATCCTGCTCCCTGCTTCGGCACCCCTGGGCTGGGCTGTGCCCCCGGGAGGAGCCCGTGTGCTCTGCAGGGCATTAAATCCACGGGCTGCTCTTCTTCCTCGGGTGTGTGCTGGGTGCCAAATGCAGCTGACTGGGGCTCCCAGAGGAAGCGGCTGCTTTGCCCAGGATGGAGAAGGCTGGAGCTGTGGGTCGGGGTGCTGACATGTTGCTCTGTAGGTGCCTGTTTTGGGGGCTCTTCTAGGGGTGAAGGAGAGGTGCCTATCTTGGTGTCCGGTGGTTACTCCAGGGCTGGGTGCAGCCATGGGCCAGGCTCTGGTGAGCCAAAATCCTTCCATATCCACTGCTGATTTCTGTTGTGCTAACTCCTGACTGCTACCTTTCCTCTCTTTCCATTCATTGCTTCCCTCCTTGGCTTTGTTTTCCCACTCTTCCCACCTTTCCCCATCTGTGGACGCGCTCACTGTCTGTGTGCCTGGTCTCACCTCGCTGGGCACCTGCTCAGGTATCCAGCACCCGGAGAGCTTGGTGCAGGAATGGCCATTTCTCCTCCTTTCCATCCTTTCCCCACAGCAGCCGAGTGTTTCTGTGCAGGTCAGCAGCCAGGGGATCCTCTGGCTCCTGCAGTTGAACGTGAAATGCATCGAATCCCGGGAAGATGTTGCAGATGGTGTTTCTGCAGCGCGGGGGGACCAGTGCCGTGTCCTCCGCTCTCCACGGGCAGACACAGCCTGGAGCAAGGAGGCTGGAAGTGTTCCCTGCCCTGCCTTCCACTTCCATGCAGGGGACTGTCCCTTTTTCCTTTGGAAAGGACAATGAGGGATCCTCCCTTCCTCCTCCTGCTCCCCCGGACGCAGCTGCCTGTGCAGAGAGGCCTCACTGTATCTCAGCCCCTGAGACCTCGCCGTGTTCCGGCCTCAGGGTGATCCTTTGGGCAGAGCATTGCTGGGAAGGGACCCAGGAAAGCTGGCAGAGAGCAGAGAGGCTTCTCTGAATTGCAGCCTCCTTGCCTGGGACCCTGTCTGGCTGCTTCCCTTGGAGGGGCTGCATGGGAGCAGGGAACAGAAGAGGCCAAGGTGGTGCAGGGGGACCCCAAACCAAGCTGCTGCCCTGGCAGTGTCACTTGCTGTTTGCATCCCCACTATCCTTATTATGCAGAGAGCAAACCCAGCCCCTGACTGGGCTCCAAGGATGGAGTAAAAGGCTGATGGAGAGGGTGAGGAAGGACCCCCATACTGCAGGCGGCTGGGAAAATGGCAGAGCAGAGGAGCCAGAGCCTTGGTGAAAGAGGGGGATTCCAGGATGTGGAACAGTCCTGGGTGGGAAACCTGGGGCAGGAGGGGGAATCCTGCCCATGCAGACCCCAGGCACTGAGTGGGTTTTGCATTTTTCCAGGGGGATGTAGAGCAGGAATCACAACCCCCAGCCTTGGGCAGCCCATCTGCCTCCATACCCCGGTACCACCGAGGGCTGGTGTCCTGGGGGAGCGGGGCTGGTTGCCGTATTCCCTGTGGATCACCTCGTTCTGGCTGCTCCCTGCCAGCACAACGCCCCTAACACCCAGATTGTGCCAGTAATCTGGGCCCTATCCCTGCTAAAGCTGCAATTATCCCTGGATTAGTGCTGGTGCTTAGAGACCCACCTGGGTAGATGCCGGGGGTAGGCAGAGGCTGTGCCAAAGCCTCCCGTGGCTCCAGGTCCAGCCGGGACAAAGTGGCCGGTGTCCAGCTGTCACCTTGGATGACCCCGGGGCTGGTTTGTTCCTCTTGTTTGGAGGTTGGGCAGAGGCTGCAGGGCTTTGGGGGGCATTGCTCACTGGGGTGGGGGTGCCAGGCAGTGTGAACCCCCCCATGCAGCACCGTGTCCTTGTCCCCCTTGGCACCCTGTCTCAGCTCTGCAGCTTGAAGAGGAGCTCAACCCAAGCTTGGCATTCAAGGCCAGGTTGGATGGGGCTTGGAGCAACCTGGTCTGGTGGAAGGTGTCGCTGCAGGGATGCAGGAGGTGGGAGCCGTGCCAGCAGCTTCATGCTGGCACTTGAGCCAAGGGATATCCCAGTTTCCCTGCGTTACTGGTGCAGCTGGGAGCCTCTGGGGCGTTGCCCGAAGGGGAGGGAGCGCGTGGGGTTCCAGACGCTGCATAAACAGGATGGCAGGTCAGGACGGGGCTGAGCGCCCGGGGCACCAGGGCGTGTGTGTGCAGGTGGGAATGGGGCTGGGAATGACGGTGCTGGGAATGGCAGTGCTGGGAATGACAGTGCTGGGAACGACAGTGCCCAGCACACCACGGCCCCGTGGCCGAGCAGGGGGTCAGGCCCTGTTCTGGGGAGTGCAGGGGACAGTCCCAGCCAGCTGGGAGCAGAGCACACAGTGACTGTGAGGAGGATGATGATGGTGGTTGTCTCTCTCCAATGCTCAGCCCAGGTAGGGCGACTTTTAATTATATCAGCACTTAATTAAAGCACGTTAGCAGTTTTAAAATGCACTGACACCCGGGGTAGGCACATGCCCTGATAGCTGAGGATGTGTTGGCTGCTCTGGATTACCTTGAGGCTGTGGCTGCTGCTGGTGGGAAGTATAGCTTGAACAAAGAAGAGCAGATCCAGGGGTTTTCCTGAGCTCCTGGACCACTCCTGCCCTGCCTGGGCTGGGATCGTGGGGAAGGAGGTGCCCTGGAAGCACTGGAGCAATGGGAGAGGCAGGGCCAGTGTATCTGAGTTGGGTGAGGAGTGTGTGTGTCACCCCTAGAGTGGCTGCCTGGGATGGGTGTCCCTTCCACCCACCACAGCATCCCACAGTGTGCCGCTTTCCTCCTGGCATTTCACACTCCCCAACCCTGTTCCTGCCTGTGTAGATTTAATCTTTATTTTTTCAAGCAGATTCCTGCTGTTTAGTTAAATGCTTGGTTCTCCTGTCGTGGGGGACAGGGAGCAGGGATCTCAGAGGTTCCCAGGGGCTGGGGGTGTATGTGCCCCCTCCCACAGCAACTGGCTCAGAGGGCCTTTTCCTTCCCCTGCCCCTCCCCGTGCTCTCCTGGCCCATCTGGCTCACTCCTCCTATTTACTGCTACACATTTTCCAGGCTCTGATTTGCCTCTTCTGCCTGGATTTGATCTCCCGATGATATCACGGGCTTTGCTCCACGAGGGTCTAATTTGGTGCCCGGGATGCAGCTTTTCTTCCCTCGTATAAATATTGCCTTTCGCTCTCCTGCGTCTCTCCCGCTCTCCCTCCCTCCCTTTAATTAGACTTCTTACTGCATGGAACAGTTTGCAGTTATATATGGAAAACAGCCTACACTTTCCCAGGAGCAGGGCATGTTGGGAAGGGAAACGGGAGCAGCCGGCGCGCTCTCCCTGGGAGCGCGTGTGTTTTTCCTATCGCAGACACACTTTTCCCGACTTTATTTTTTAACCCTTTGGGGCAGGGAGGGGGTTCGCAGCCCCCCCTCGTTGCTGACTCTTCCCCCTCGGCTGGAAAATCCTCTCTCTGCTTGGACTTTTCAATGGAAAAACGTGGATTTGCTGCTGGAGCAAGGAGTGAGGGACACGAGCTGGTTGGGATTGGAGCGCGGTGTCCGTCAGGGATGTGATCCAGAGCGGGACTGCGCGGGAACCCTCGGAGTTGAGGCGGTCGGGAGCTGTGGGTACAGGACCAGGGACACCCACCCCGTCCCCCTGGCTCACGTGGGGAGGGTGGCAGGAGGGGCATTTCTGTCCCCAGGCCTGTTTCCAGCCTCAGTGTTGGGATCTGAGCACTGGATCACCCTCCTGCTGTCCCAGCCCATGCCAGGGGCTGCTGGGGGGGTCTGGACTTGCTGGGGTTTCCCTACAGTGCATCCCAACTTTGGGGGATCCCCTGTTCTCTGGACAGGCCTTGCAGCCCAGGGAGCCCTCGACTTTCCCTGTGGTGTCAAACCAGCTCCTGCCTCAGTTTCCCTCGCTGTGATCCACTGGGGTGTGTTTTTGTGGTTGCTGCTGTTTTGGGGTTTGCACGGGATTCTTCTCGTCACGGAGCGGGGAGGAGGACACGGCTCATTGACAAGGTGAGTGCTGCCCTCACCCAGGTGCCTCCTGCCACCTCAGGGTGCCCCGTGGCACCCCAAGGGCTCAACCTCTCCTCCTGACTTCCAGAAGAAGCAGATGCTTCTCCCGGCTGCTGCTGGGAGGAAGTGACAGGGCCTATTTTAAGCCCCCAGGGATTTTCAGGGTAGGAATCCCCTGTCCCTGTGTAATCCTGCTAAAAATACCGTGGCTGTGCCCCTGTGTCCCAGCCAGTGGCTCTCCCATTCCCTGAGTGTTGTTTTGCCTGTGAGACTCCCCTGTGCTCTGAGTCAGTCCTTACCTCCTGGTTTTTACTTTATTGTAGGCTAAGCTGTTCCTCTTCTTTTTGAAGAGGATGTAGAAAGGTGGGAGTCAGGATTGCTGGGATCTCCCCCCTGTCTGGGGCTGGGAGAGGGATGTGCTCGGGTGTGTGGTGCTTCAGTTTCAGGTGCAGGGATTGTGGGGACGTGACTCTGAGATCAACTGCACTTGGTACTCATGGGCTGCCCCATCCAATGGTGATCCCACGGGTGGGAATGGCTGAGCTGCCTGGAGCATCCCTGCAGAGGCAGGCTCTGCTCTGCTGAGCTCCTGCCAAAGTCCCAGTGTCCTCTGGCTGTGCCTCTGCCCCGGGAATGGTTCTGGAGGTCTGTGGAGCAGAGAGCACCCATCCCTTGAGGCAGAGCCCTGGGCTCCTCCCGTCCTGCCCTCTGCATGATCCTTGGTTTGGATCCTGGCCCAGTGGCCTGTGCCCTCTCCTCCAGCTGCCTGGATGCTGCTCCCGGCCTTGCTCTGGGCATCGGCAGTTCTGCCTCTCTGGGAGCATCCCTGTGCTGGGGGGTTGGAGTGTCTGCCTGGGGATGGGACCCCCAGCTGCCCACCCTGTCAGGATTGTTCCTGTCATCTCCCTTCAGTGCTGGGACTGGTGGGTGTCCAGGTGTGCCGGGAACTGGGATGATCCGGGTTGATCTGAGCGCAGGGCTGGGATGTGACCATTACAATGTCCAGTGGTGCTGCAAGATCAGCCCCAGGAACGATTTTCTGCCTTATTTTTATCACCCAGTCCTGTTCCCCAATTTCCAAGTAGCCTAAATCCAGAGCTTTGCCTGCGTTGCTTTGGACTTGCTCGTTTGCTCTGGGCTGTAAACCAGCACTAAGCCATGTCCAGGGTGGGTCTGTGGTGGGGCTGGAGGGTGAGAGGAGAGGTCGTGGGAGCAGCCAGGTGGGAGTTGCCTGTCTGGGACACCTCCCTGCCAGGGCATTCACCTGGAGGGAAAGAGAGAGCTGGACTAAAGAGTTGCCCAGTGTGTGCCACCAGTTGCCCAGTGCCCATCATGCTCCTGGGCTGGGAGGAACCTCTTTCTCAGTGCTAAACGGGAAGGAGAAGGAGTGGACAAAGCTTCATGCCACGATCCAGGGCAATCCTCCCAGTCCAGCAGCAGTGGGTGCCCTGGGGCTCTGCCACGTGCCCCCTCACCGGGTACCAGGTGCCCCTGCCTGGCACTGGTGGAGGGAGATGCTGAGAGGATGCTGTGCCCCTCCAAAGACTGGGGGCCTGCAGGTATTTGCTGGTGCAGGAGGGGCTGAATTTACTCTCCACACTCCTGCATTCCTCCACCGGCTGTGCTACCTTGTAAAGCACAAAAGAATAATGAGAGGAGCTGGGGTGATTTAGTGCAGGCGCCGGGAGAGAAATACCAAGGCCTTAGATGGAAACATTCCCCATGACAGCTTGCCTGGAGACTCCCTGCTTTTTCTTTTCTTCCACCCGCCCTGACATTCCTGGACAGTTGCACCCTGGGGACGGGAAATCCCGGCCAGGGGTGTGGGTGGATTCCTGAGCCCCCGGCACTGAGGCTCCGGGAGCTGCGCCGGTGGCTTTGGCACGTGGATGCGCCGTGCGAGGGCTTGGGCTTGGACAGCAGGAGCTGGGGCTGTTGTGGCCCCTGGGCTGGGGCTGGCAGCAGGCTCGGGGCAGCAAGTTTTGGGGTTTGGGACACCAGGTTTTGGGGCTCGAGGCAGTAGGTTTTGGGGATCACTGCATCCATGTGCCCCGGTGCTCTCCTGCCTCCAGCCTCTTCCCTGCCCTTTCCAGTTGCTAATTGCTGCTTTGGATATGCAAAAACCATGCAGTTTTCCAGCCTTCATTAACGGGAGGCAAAATAGGAGCAAAAGCGAAGCCACAGCAGCTGTAATTAGTGGGCTGGTGGCAGCTGCCCGTGTTCCCTGCGGAATGGCTGTGTTCCCTGTGGAGCGGCTGGCGAAGAGATGCATTTTTGGGGAAGGTCGCCTCTTCCTGCCTTTTCCTTGTGCTTTCCCCACGACCTTGGCCGAGGTGCACAGCTCAGAGCTGCCATCCATCCTTTTGGTCCCACGGCCTCGTGAGAGGCAGGAAGGGAGGACGGTGTGACGCTGCTCAGGGTGGGATGATGCTCTGGTTGCTTTCCCCATCCGCGGTGTCACCGCACACCTGCACGGAGATCCAGTGTCCAAACCCGGCCTGTCTGGGGGCAGGATCCCGGCCTGTCTGGGGGCAGGATCCCGGCCTCGTGCCACGCACGTGGCAGCCCTGGGCACACGTGCTGGTGGTGGCTGTGCACGAGGGAAGCGCCGGCTGCGCTCCTGGCACCGGGCGGGCGCTCGCCCTGCTCCGTCAGCGGGAAGCATGTGGCTGGCACAGTGTGTGGGAGAAATACTACGGGCTGTGCTGCCCGTGGGCTGCCGCGATTCATGCTCTGGCAGGGAGCTGGGGCTGGTGGCGGTGACATCCTGGGGCCTGCGGCTCCTTCCCGCGCCTTTGACGGCGCGTGGCACCGCGAGCAGCTGCCCGCAGTACCCGGGTGCTTCTGGTGTGTCCCCGCTCCCCGCCCCGGTGACACCTGTGGCATCCCAGCTCGCAGACGGAGAGGTGAGGAGGAGTTGGCACCGCGTGGGAGTTGGGGAATTTTAGCTCAGAGTTGCCGCTGTGCCAGCGGGAACTGGTGGGAACCGGTGGGAATTGTGGGGATGCGGGAGAGGGAGATGCTGCCAGTCCCCGAGGGCAGCTGCGGGGGCTGCTGGTGGGCTGGTGTAAGAAAAGCCTTGAGCTCTTTCTGATCTCACAACAAATTTCCATTGGAGTTTGCATTCCCTGGTGCAGCATCAGCCCTGTGCTGAGGACCAAGTCACTCTGCTCCGTGACTCGTTTTCCCTGGCACAGCGTTGCTGCTGCCGAGCTCTGTGAAACCCCAGCACTTCCTGGGCGTTTTGCTGGTCCTTTTCCAGCTGTGGTGCTCGGGGGAGGGACACACGTGGTCCCCCCATTCTTGCTGGATGAAGGCTGAGAGCTGCTTCTTCTGCACTGCAAGGGAAACAAGGGGGTTTTGAAGTCATTGTGGTCCCCCCCATCCCAGAGTTTTAGCTCTTGTGTTTTCCCACGTGCAGGGTGGGTGTCACTGGGGGGGTTTCCCGCTGTCGAGCGCTGGCGTGGCCCCGCTGGGGAGGGAAATGCCACTGTCCCCTCCCATGGCGAGCGTGCTACACGAAGGAAGCGGATGCTGCGGTGGGAGGGAGGAACGTCCTGCGGGTGCCACAGGTGCTGTCCCGGGGAGCCCCGGCCGGGGACCGTGTCTGATTTTTGGCACCCGGAGCCGGGGGAAGGAGCAGGGAGGGGCCACCCCAGCGCGGCTGGGGAAGGGGGCCAGATCCTGCCACCGCTCTGAACGGGTGCTGTGAGCCCAGGCCATGCCCGGGCGGGTCTGTGCAGGGTGTTTCAGCCCGGCCTTGTCCCCCTTTGCCTGTTCTCGGTGGTGTCGGGGTGGAGGGCGCAGTTTCCGGCACCGTGACCTTCGCTGCCGCCTCCCACCCCTGCGACCCGGCGCCTCCTCCCCGGTGGCCGCCGGCGAGCACCGGGGAGGCTCCTGATCCCGAGGGGGACGATCCTGCCTGGGACGGCCCCCGCCCCTCCACGGCCGTGTGGTTTGCCACCGTGAGTCACCGTGGTGGCTCTTTCCACCCGAGGAGGTGACAACGCCCCGGTGTCCCCCCCACCCCCGGGTGCCCTCCTGGGGCGCCTGGCGCCGGAGGGGTTAAGGAGGGAAGGGTTCCCTTGCCAGGGGTGTTGCTGGGAACAGGCAGCGAGAGGCTGCCATCTGCACATTGCGATTTGGTGAGTGTGCAGGGGAGGGGCCCCGTCCGGCCCTGGGGTGCTGGGCCCCCCCCGCTTCCCGGGAGAGGGGGGGGCTCTGCTGCGGCACCGGGGGCGCGATGGGGGGACCCGCAGAACCCCCCAGGAGCTGCTTTTGCCATGGCCTGGGGACCCCGTTGCTCCAAGTGTCCATATGTCCATGTCCCTCCATCGTGGGAGATGGACCTGTCTCAGCCCCAGCAGATTTTTGGGTGGGGTCGTGCCCTCCCCGTGCCCCCCATGCCCGTAAGAGTGATGTGCCCAAGGCTTTCACCTGTTGAAACTGGGCAGGTGTGTTGTGCAAAGGTGCCACATTCCCTGGCGTGTCCCTCCATTCCGTGAGGGGCTGCAGTGGGGGTCTCTTCCCCTCCCAAAACACCTTCCACTGATGGCAGTGCCTAATGTGTCTCTCCCAGTGATTCTCTCAGCAGATGCAGCCACTCCAGCAGCTTTTTGTCTCCCTCTCCCCTTCCAGCATCACTCCCAGCTCACAGCTCCCAGCAGCTGACAGTGAGTGCTGGGTGCTGGTGGGATCCATGGGATGGGAAGGAGAGAGAGGTGGGAGAGCTGTGCAGCCTCTCCCAGGACACTTCCCATGAGCAGGCAGGGAAAGGTGGTTCAGGTCCCTTTTTCTGCTTTTTAATTGGCCACTTTGGCTTTTGGAACCTGTGTGTCCATCTGGAGCATGGATCTGTCTGTGCTCTGGGGCTCAGTGCAGCCTCTCTCATTCCACTGGGGATGCAGCTCAGCTTTTAATTTCCAAAGAGAAAAATCTTAAACCCAAGCCAAGAAGGGTAATTTTGGGGGAGTTGTTTTTTTTTTTTTTCCCATCCCCACTTGGCAACATAAACAGCATCCCTGACAGCTTTACATTGAGTTTGCCATGGCAACCTACAGCAGCCAAGTGCTTCCAAAACCCCATTCCCAAAGTGGGAGAGTAGATGAGCCCTGGTGGGTGCTGCTGAGGGGCAGCGTGTGGGGCTGGCACCAGGTGGCACCGAGCAGGTGCTCAGGGAAGGTGATCCACCCTGATCCACATGGCCTGAGGTTTGCTCGTGGATCTGATCCTACTCATCCAAGCTGGGATCTGAGACTCTGGGCAAGGGATGTGGTGGCTGGTATTGCTTGTTTTTAGCACAATGCTGTCTGCCCTAGAGACAGCAGGAGATGTCCAGGCTGGAGGGGAGCTGGGCCATGGATTTCATCCTCCTTCATGGATAAAGTTAAAAACCACCTGAGCTTGGTCAGGTCTTGCTCCATCTCTGGTCATCTGTGGGGAGGACGCTGTGGTGCCAGGGTTTGGTCCAATGTGCTGAGCTGGGAGCATCCCTCCTGGATCCAGTGATGCTGGAATGTGCCAGGCTCCTGGGTGCCATCAGCTGTGCCACCAGTGTCACAGCAGGGCCACTCGTACTTGGCTGAAGGTGTCACATGTGACACGACCGGCTGATTTATTTTTCCTTGTCCCTCTCTGAGCACTTTCCTCTCCCCAAGCCTAAAAGCCGGCGGGTCCCTTTGCCGGTGCCAGGGGCAGGGGTGGGGACAGAGGGTGCTCTGGTGCTGGCACTGGCCATGGCTGCTGTCCCTGGCAGGACAGAGGTGTCGTGCAGCCGTTTATTATTCCGGGCAGGTTCGTCTGCAGCACCACATCGGCTCTGCCGCTCCTCGCCAGCCCTTCCCTCCTGCCCGGAGCACACGCCTCCCCCTCCTCACACCCCGGCCCCTGGGTCCAGACGGCCCGTGTCCTTCATCCCAAACTCCCCAGCAGCCCTTGTCCTGGTCAGGAATGTCATTTGGGAGGTGACACAGCTCTGCTGGCGGCTCAGGGGGTCCCGCTCCAGCTCTCCCACCTGGGCTGTGTTTTCTTCCCAAGGGGACCCTCAGGGAGCACTTGTTCCTCTCCAGTGCCTGGGGGCTCTGGAAATGAGTTATTGGAGTGAAGGACATCCTGCTGGATGCTGCTGGAGTCATTAGGAGCTCGTTAGAGTGATGGCTCTTAGGGAAGCCTGGCAGCTCTGTGGACAGATCCTTCCCAGCCTGGACGAGGAGCACGGGAGTCTGTGCTGTGCTGGTGGGGTGGGACAGAGATGGGCCAGGAATGGGTCTCTGATCCGAGATGGGCCAGAGGAGGATGCTTGGAGCAGACAGAGGAGTCTTTCCCCCACCACAGTGCCTTTCTTCCCGACGGGCAGAGCACTTCCCAGGGCTGGGATGGTGCTGATCAGTGCCCCGTGAGCTCCTTCAGGGGTAATTATGGACCAGGCCATTACTAGGTACTAATTAACCGTCTTTCTCTTCACTTCTGAGCTCTCCTCAGACAACGTTGGTTGCTATGAAAGAGGTAAAAATTAGCGTGTTGGGGTGAGGGAATTATCTTTTTTTCTCTTAATCAGCAGGAGTCTGCTTAATTGGGCCTGCCACCTCCTGCTTCCCGCTGCTGGGAGCCAGCATGCCTTTAAATGATGGATGAGCTCAGCTCCATGAGGAACTATGGAATAGCCAGGCTGGGAATGGGTAGGGATGAGCTGGTCATCTCTGCCCCAAGGGTACAAGTTTGGGTTGCCCAAAAGTTGCAGTGTTCCCTCTCCCTGTGCTCTCTGCCTGCAGCTGGTAAACAGGACCCTCCCATGGCTGTGACACTGCTGGTGTCCTTGAGGTTCAGTTGGTGCCTTTTCTCTCCTGATAATGCTGGGAGCTGCCCTGCATGTTGTTGATGGGATAAGAAGCTGCTCCTGGGGCCCAGGTAGGGAGGGGTTTGCTTTTTAGGAGTCTTACTGCCCCAGGGGTTGCAAAGTCCATGTGGCCAGGGCTGGAATGGGGGTGGTTTGCTGTGGGGTGATGCTGGGACAGCCCTATGATGGTTTGGTGCCTGCCTGTTGGGTTTGTGAGGGCTGGTACGTCCCGTGTGCTCCTGGGAAGCAGCGATGGGTGTTCTCCCTCCTTCCTCCCATTCTTGCCTAGCTGCTTGTCTTCTCTGTCTGCTTGTTCTGCCACCTCTTGACCCTGCCTCAGACTGATGCTGCTCTAGTGGCTGTTCCTATTTTGTTATTCATTTATATTGCTCTAGGAAAGACTATTTTCTCTCCATAAGAGCCTCCTTTGCAAGCTCTTTGCCTCTGGAGCACTGGGAGCATCGCTGCTGGGAACAGAGCTGGAGGGCACCCTGGCTGACAAAGAGCCCTCTTTACCTCTGGCTTGTGCTGCTCTGTCTGCTCCCTCCATGTCCCTATTTGTCCCTAGTACCCATCCTCTCTGCCTGGAATCCCAGGGGGGGACCCCACACCCGGAATCCCTGGGGAGTGGTGGAGCTGCTGGATGCTGTGCCTGCCTGGCCACAGCACTTGGTTGAAGCATTTTTGGGGCTCCCCTGTGCTTGTGACAGGACTGGGGGGCTGTAATTTGGCTGACACGTGCCGAGGCCAAGAGCCACTCGCTGCCTTCAAGGGCTTCTCTGAAAGGGTCAGTCACGGAAAAGCCTCTATTTTAGAGAAACGCACAGGTTTTAGTGGCTCCTCTGGTTCCTGTGGAGCCTCTCGGCTGATCCAAAGCCCGCTGGGTGCTGGAGTCCCTGTCCCTGGGTGTGGGGATGCTCCCTTACCTGCTGGCAGGGCAGGGAGCAGCGCTCCAGCCCCGGCACTCTGCCCGTGCAGGAAGCAGCTGTTTTCCACAGCCGAGGTGTATTTTTAACCCAAACTGAATGGGAGTGTTTTTCTGGGCCGGGCAGCTGGGTTTGAGTGAAGAACCTCTCCCTGTGCTCTCCTGCCCGGCCCCGCCGCTGCCGGAGCCGCCGCTGCCGGTTTTCCCCGCGGCGTGTCCACGCCGAGCTTCCCAAACCCAACTCCTCATCCAGGTTTTTTGGCCAAATCACACTGAAACCACGTTTTCTCTGGCAGGTTCCCACCCCGGGGGTGCCACCGCTCCCACTCTCCCGCCCCGCGGGGCGCGTGCACTTATTCACAGGCCTCCTCATGCCGGTATTTTTGTTTCCCATCCTTGTTTTTGCAGCTCCAGTTGCTGTGGTATCCAGGGAGCCCTCCTCCTTCTGCAGGAGATGCACGCTGGTCGTTGCTAAGGTCGCCTCCGCGGTAACATGCACATCCTGTTTACACCTTTATCCGGAGAAGTTGGGCTCGGTTAGAGGCACCTGCTTCCCAAGGGAAGGGGCCGCTCGGAGCAGCCCCCGCCGGACCCTCGCGGGAGGTCACAGCAGGAGCCACGAGCCGGTGTCACCGTCACTGCGCCGGCACGATGACGAACAACGTGGCCGACCACCACCCCGGGAACTCGGTTGCCGAAGGCAACCATGAGGGGGACTTTGGGTGCTCCATGGTGGAGCTCAGGAACCTCATGGAGCTGCGGAGCGCCGAGGCGGTGGCCCGGCTCAATGACTCCTATGGGGGCGTCCAGAACGTCTGCAAGAGGTTGAAGACGTCGCCAGTGGAAGGTGAGTGGCTGTCCTGTGGCCTGCGAGGTGGGGTTGTCACCCCTGGGATGGAGCCACGTGAGGGTCACGCTGGGGGGTGGTGGCTCCGAGGTCTGTCCTGTGGCTGAGCTCAGTTGGTGCCGTTGCGCCCAGTGGCCACCATGGGAGATGGATCCCTGCGTCTTATAAAGTGGTTGTTTAAGGTGGAAAAGGAGGAAGAAGGAGAAGCATCTTCCCAGAGGTGCTCTGAGGTGTAGGCCTGGGAGGATGGAGTGGAGGCAGGATACAGGCAGGGATGGGGAGCTGATGAGGTGTAGGAGGGGTGCTCATCACTGCAGCCCAGCCACGGCTCTGTGCCAGCTTTTCCCCTGTTCAATAATTTACGGAGCCAATGGCAGGGTTGGGAGAGAAGGTATGAGGGTTGGAGGGCACTGGGGAGGTGACTGGGCTGCCTGGAGCTGCTTGTGGCATCTTGGCCAAGGGGTGAGCAGTGCTTCCCCAAAGGGGGTGAGAAGATGCACCTGGGTCCCCTCTGATCTGAGGGGTTCTAGAGGGAAAACCTGGTTGGTGCTTCTGGACATCACAGTGTGAGTGGTGGCAGTGATGCCTCTGGGTGCCAGGTCACCTCTGGGAGGCTTTGGTGGAAGGATTTCAGGATGTCACCTGTCTTTCCCATGGGATGGGAAGGAAGCCCCCCTTACCAGTGAGGCTGGTGGCACTGGGGGGCTGCAGGTGGCTTTGCACAGTGATGGACCCCCGGCATTAGAGGGGCACAGAGGAGAGAGACCCCCTGATTACAGCACCGAGGGTTTACCTGGAGCTGGGAGCAGGATTTGGCCCCTTGGCTGTGGGATGGGGGATGTGGCTCAGCTCTGAAAACTTGTGGGTTATTCTTAGTGCTGAAAGGTGGGGATTAGTGTGTTTCCAGCTGTGAGTGGGACCGGGAAGGGGAGACAATATCGGGATGTCATTAGAGAAGGGGGGGCAGTCCCGGTGGAAATACCAAGTGCAGGTCACAAAACAATGTGTTTGGTCCTGCCAAAGTGGGAACACACTCCTTTGGGGTGGGAGAGGGGGGGAAGGGAACCCAAAAGGCTTTCTGGGGAGAGGTGAAGGGCTGTCCTTCCATCCCGTGGTCAGCAGTGCTGGATCTCATGCCCACAACACATCCCTCCTTCACCCTCTTGCCCTGGAGCTGAGCTTTGCTGCCTGTCCCAAACCCCATCCCACTTTGCCCAGAAAGGTTATTTCCTGCAAGCTGCGATTTTTGGGGAGAGAGAAAGCCCAGGGCAGCCCGTGGCACTTCAGTGTGATCCCGTTGGAGTGGGGGCACTGAATGTGTGTCCCAGCTCCCTGTGCAGATGTTTGTGCCCATCCCTGTGCGCGTTATCCCTCTGCTCCTCACCCCACTGGGATGGTACTGGAGCCCGGACAGGGAGCACAGTGTCCTCCTGTGTGTCACCAGGGGAAGCTGCTGGCACAGCAGAGCCTGCCCAGGGTGTCCCCACTGTATGATCCATGACCCCGTGGTGGGCAGGGTCTGGACTGGTTTAATCCCACCTGGATCCATGTGGCTCCTGTCCCTCAGTGCCACTCCCTGTGCTGCAGGCTGTCCCCTCTCCAGCCTGGCACTGTCCTTGTGGGGCAGACAGTGACCACAGTCCCCCCAGAGTCTGCCAGCACCCCGAGAGACCCTTGGGTTGTTCATCCTCGTAGGGTGGGACCTCCAAAGGAGTGTTTGTGCAGTGAGGGTCCCCCCAGCATCGGGACAGGGGGTCTGCTGGGACCTGCTGCTCTGGCTCTCACCCCAAGAGGTGCTGGTGGACTCCAACCCCTTGGGGCTGCTCCTGAAGGGGCTTTGGGATGGAGGGTCTCACAGCCAGGTACTGGCTTTCCACTTCCACATCCCCCTGTTCCTGAGCGGGGTGGTGGCTCAGTGAGTCACCAGTCGGAGCATCCCCGGTGTCCCCTGGGTGCCCAGTGCCAGCACACGCTGCCCTGACTCACCTGCTGGCAGGAGCAGCACCCGGGGCTGCCCCCTCCCTCCCGATCTGGGTGAGGCTCCTGCGTGGGGGCTCCTCATGCCAAGGCTTTGCCACCCAACAGCAGCTTTCCTGGGATAATCAGGGAATTATAACCCTGCACGGGGATTTGTTCTCTGCTGTCACTTGTGGCCTCTACCCAAAATTCCTAACCCACCTCGCCGCTCATCGGACCCCCAGACGCTGCAGTGGGATTTGGTGGCACGTGCCCAGGGTGTGTGCCCGTGGCTGCTGCTCTTTGCCACCCTCCTTGTGTCAGCACAGAGTCACTGAAACCCCCCCAAATTGCCCCTGAAGGGTGGAGAGCAGCTCTGGGGTCACAACCGTGGGTGGGATGTGCTTTGGAGGAGCCACATCTGCGACTTCCCGTGTCCTCCTGTGGGACGTGTGTGCCCAGCGCCCCTTGCCTGTGGCACAGCTGTGACTCCCTGGAGTCGGACCACGGCAGTTTAGCCATATTTTCCATCCGTTGGGCGGGAGTTGGGGCCGGGAGATCCCAGGATCCTGCTGCCTCGTCAGGGCTGGGTGGGGACACTGGGGCTGCTCTGCCAGCTGCCAGCGTCCCCTCCCTGCAGCTGGGGTGGAGTCGCAGCAGAGGGGGGCGTGGGAATGGGATTCATCCTGCTTGGAATGACATGGAGCTGGCGGGGAGGATATCCCCTGGGATGACACGGAGCTGGCAGGGAGGTGTCCCTTGGAATGACACGTTGCTGGCGGGGAGGTGTCCCCTGGAATGACACGGAGCTGGCAGGGAGGTGTCCCCTGAGTGCGAGGGCTGGGTCCCCCGGGAGGGCATCGCTGCCAGGCTGCTCCAGGCACCGGGATGTGTCCAGGCTGCTTCCCGGTGCATCCCGGGATCTGGCAGCAGCCCCACGGGCCATCTTAAGGTGGAGGAGAATGAGGGGCTCCCTTAAGGTGGTGCTGGACAGAGGAGGCTGATCTTATTTGGAACCCCACCAGCTTTTAATGCCTTTAACGCAGGGTGGCCAGGGCACATTGTGTCCCCCATCGCTGGCTCCTGGCCTGGGGTGGGAGGGCTCTGAAGAGGCTCAACCTCCCCTTTTGCTCCCCATTTCTTCCCGTTTTGCCCCCCTCTTGCTCCCGCCTCTCCCAGGGGTTGCTCCCAGCCGTGGGAAGCAGCCCCCCAGCTCAGGGCAGTCTCTGCCACCATCCCTCTCCAGCAGGACCAGCTCCATGTCTCCTCCACCAGCTCCTGGCAGGACCAGCCTGGCCGTGGCCATGGGGCTCGGCTGAGCTCGGAGACGCTCCTGCTGTGCCCAGTCGCTCTCCACAGCGGCTGCTCCTCGGAGCTGGCAGGAGAGAGGGATCAGGTGGCTCCGGCAGCTCCGAGCACCACTCCCGGTGCCAGATTTACGGCTAATTTGATGCAGCATGTAAACAAGCCATCCAGTGCCAACTGGCATTGACTGGCACTCGGGATGCTGCAGCGCTGGGAGGGTGGCTGGGCGTGCTCGGCCCCTGGGTGTCCCCTGCCCCAGTGGGTGACGGGGCAAAGCCCTGCCTTGGCTCCTCGTGCCCCCCGTGCAGGCAGGGAGCTGCTCCCGGGGGTCCCACTGGTGCTGCTGGGGGGGCTGTGGGGCAGCAGTGGGGTTTGCCCTCATCCCAGTCTCTCCACTCCCCAGGCCTGTCCGGGAACCCCACTGACCTGGAGAAGAGGCGGCAGGTCTTCGGCCAGAACTTCATTCCTCCCAAAAAGGCCAAGACGTTCCTGCAGTTAGTGTGGGAGGCACTGCAGGACGTCACGCTGATCATCTTGGAAATCGCAGCCATAATCTCCCTGGGCCTGTCCTTCTACCACCCCCCTGGGGGGGACAATGAACGTGAGTCCCCGGGGTCCCTGTGGTTTGGTGGGGGACTCACAGGAGCCACCGTGGCACCATCCCTGCTGGGAGCAGGGATTTGAGGACAGTGCTGTGCAAGTTTGTCCTCCTGGCCCTGGATCTTGGTGCTGTTGGAGGAGACGAGGGGCAAAGACAGCCCACTGGTGCTGCTGGGAGATGGGGACATGCAGGGAGATGTGACTCACTCGAGGGTCAGGCAGCACAGGGAGGGCTGGGTGCTGCAACTGGAAATAGAAGCCACTTGTCCTGGCTCTCTCAGCCCAACCTCTGCCAGAAAGGAAAAGTGGAAAAAAACAGAAAAAATAATAAAAAAATTTCCTCGAGGGATGTAAAAACTCTCTCCTGAGAGCAAGGGAAGCCCTTGGACCAGGTCAGGAGGAGGAGGGAGGAGTAACTGTTTTCCAGGCTCATGTAATGCACAGCAAGGGTGTGCAAAGGGGGTGTCTGGCTGTGCAAACGGGGGTGTGTGTCTGTGCAAAGGAAGGTGTGTGTCTGTGCAAAGGAAGGTGTGTGTCTGTGCAAATGAGTGCTCTCCCTGAGCAGTGTGTGGGCAGTCGACGGGCGGCGTGGAGGACGAGGGCGAGTCCCAGGCCGGCTGGATTGAGGGGGCAGCCATCCTGTTCTCCGTGATCATCGTGGTGCTGGTGACCGCCTTCAATGACTGGAGCAAGGAGAAGCAATTCCGGGGCCTCCAGAGCCGCATCGAGCAGGAGCAGAAGTTCACGGTCATCCGGAAAGGGCAGGTGATTCAGATCCCAGTGGCCGAGATCGTGGTGGGAGACATCGCCCAGATCAAGTACGGTGAGTGGAAGGGGGGTGGCTGGAGTCTGTCCCTGCCCTTCAGGAGCCCAGTGATTCCTCCTCTGCTTCGCCAGCCCTTTTGCCTTGAGGGAAAACGTTGGCTCCCCCAGTGTCTCCATCCTGCAGATGGGAGATCCTCCTGTGGAGGTGATGGAGCTCCACTCACCTCTTCTCCTGCCCACCCTGGCAGAGCTAAGCCAGGCTCTGTGCACAGCTTTGGGCGGCTTTAGTGACCTGCTGGTCTTAAAATTGATTCATTTTCCCAAGCATGTCCTTGGTGAATATTTCCTTAGCTAAATTTCACATGGGCTAAATTAGGTCCTGCTCCTTGTTTACTGGGGGGAATATTCATCCCATGCAGCTCCCGTCAGGGAGGAGATTGAGCCAACTTAATGTTCATTTTCCAGTGGGGCTTTTTCTCTCCTCAGCAGGTGGATGGTGGGATCCTGTGATGGTTTGGATGTATCAGGAGGCTTTGGGATTGATTCATTAAAACTAGATAGGGAAGCACTGTCTGAGCAAAATCCTCACAGTGAATCTTTCCATTCATCAGTGATGCTTTTGGAGCTGTTTGATATTATGTTATTGTACCTGTCTGTCTGATAAAACCCACCTGCTGCTTCTCCTCCCTCTAGATTAGGTCTGAGACTGAGTTTTGGGTGTTTTTGAAGCCTCCCCATGGGATGGGGCAGGCAGGGTGAGCAGTGGCTGCCCAGGCTGGGCTGATCCCCCTCTTTGCTCCTCTCCCAGGTGATCTCTTGCCAGCAGACGGGATCCTGATCCAGGGGAATGACCTGAAAATAGACGAGAGCTCACTGACTGGGGAGTCAGACCAAGTCAAGAAATCGATGGATAAAGACCCCATGCTGCTGTCAGGTGAGGGTCCCAGCAGCTGCAGTGGGGTGGGTGCAAGGCTGGGATGGAGAAATGGTTGGTTCTGGGTCCTGGTGTTGGGGAGGTGTCCAAGGCCAGGTTGGACGGGGCTTGGAGCCACCTGGGATAGTGGAAGGTGTCCCTGTCTGTGGCAGGGGGTGGAACAAGGTGATCTTTAAGGTCCCTTCCAACCCAAACCATCCTGAGATTGTATGAGATGGGAACTGTGTCACCTGTGCCACCTGTCTCACCATGAGCTTCCCGCTGTGCCAGGCACCCACGTGATGGAGGGCTCTGGCAGGATGGTGGTGACTGCTGTGGGTATCAACTCCCAGACAGGAATCATCTTCACTCTCTTGGGTGCGGGAGAAGGAGACGAGGAGAAGAAAGTGAAGAAAGGTAAGGAGATCCCCTGAACTGCCTCTTCCCTCCTTTGGCCTTTCTCCCTGTCCTGGGAAGTACCACTGATGTGCCACAAGCTACTCCCACGTCCATGGGCCGCAGCTGTGTGTTAGTGCCCGTGGCCCAGGCAGGTATGGTGAGCTCTGGAGGGGGGCATCCCTCCCTGTGCCCCTTCACCCACAGCGTGGGGCTGGTGCTGCCTGAGGAAAGACCCCCGTGCACCCAGGCTCTGCTCCACAGCTCTTTTGGACACGGCTCCAGCTCCCTCTTCTCCAGTGGGATGCAGTCTGGAGCTGCAGGGTGGGGGGTGAGGATCTGAGGGAAAAGTGGCCAGTAGTGATGCCCCACGTGCTTGTTGGGGGGAAGGTGAGTCCTGGTGGTCCACAGGGTGTTATTAACCCATCCAGAACCTTGGGGACCTGGCTGAGGATCTTGTCTGGCATTCCCTGTGCTCCCTGGGGGGAGCTGAGGCAGAGGATGGCAGGATGGAGAGGAGGGGTTGTGTGCTGGGGTGGGAGAGCAGCCAGGCAGGCTGGGGTGTTCCTGATCCTGCTGGGACTCGAATACTTTCCTGCCTCAGCTCTCACATCCTGCTCAAAGCTTGGGAAGCTCCTGTTCTCCCATGTCCCTGATCCCCTGTTCAGCAGATTTGGTCTCACCAGGAACAGCCACGAGGTACAAGGAGCTGGCAGGAGGGAGCTGCTGGCTGGCACTGCTGGTTGTTCAGACATCCCTGTGCCAGGGAGCCCTTCCCAGGAGGCGATGCCAGGCAGGGAGAGGCTTCCCAGGCTCTCCTGGCAGGCATTCCAGCTCTGGGCTGTGTCTGTGCTGCTCTGCTTGCTCGGGTTTGGGGGCTGTGAAGCTCCTGGGTTTAGCTGCCAGCTTGGAGGTGGGAGGACGAGGTGACATGGGAATGGCACTGCTGTGGCAGCTGAGCAGCAGCTCGCTGGGCACCCAGGCAGGGTGCTTGGTGCTTCCCAGTCTTCAAGCTCTGTCCCTCGGCCCCACAGCAGACCCAGGTGTGGGAGCAGAGTGGGCCAGGGGGTCTCACCAGCTCATCCCCACTGTGGAACTGGGGGGTGATGGGGTGGATGAACCCCTTGTCACCCGAGGCTCGTCCAGGCTGTGCTCCCTGTGCTGCACATTGGGGACCCCCATGTGCACACCTTGCCCACCACAGACTTTGGGGGTCAGAACCCCCTGCTGTGGGTCTAGTGCTGCCCATGATGGGGACAAGCCTGTGCCTTCTGTGTGGATCCACCTGCACCCGATGGCAGCGGGAGGAAGGGACCCTGGAGCTGCAGTGGGGTCAAGCTCTGCTGCGTGGTTTCTTCTCCCTGAAGGTCTGAGGCACCACCAGCACCCTCCGAAGCACTGGTGGGGGTTCTGGTGGGTGCTTTGCAGGTGGGGAAGTCTGAATCCTTGGGGATGGGGTGCCTGGGGGAGCCAGGGAGCTCCGGAGCCCTCTCAGTGCTGTGAGCTGTGAACTAAGGCAGTGTCCAGAGGGTGACTGCAGGCACTGAGTCCAGGGCATGGATGCCACTGGAGAGGCCCTTTGGTGCAGGGCTGATCCCAGGCTGTCCCACCAGCTGGATGGTGACCGTGTGCTCAGCCCCCCATCCTTTCTCTCTTTGAACAGGTAAAAAAAGCGGAGCCCCCGAAAACCGCAACAAAGGTAACCAGCCTCTCCATCCTTTGAACCAGCACCACACTAACTACTGAGCATTCCTCCTTCCTTCCTTCCTTCCTTCTTCTCATCAGTCTGTGCTCTTTGCTGCTCCGGCGGGACTCTCGCCTCGTTGTCCTGGGAGAGGGTGCAATGGTCCCGTGGCCGGTGGCCCTGGCACAGCATCGTGGTGGCCCCTGGCACCCCAGCACGGGGCTGGGCATCCTGGGATGGACCTGACTGGCTTCCCCCGTGGCCGTGTGGTCCCTGCTTGGGGAAAAACTGTTGTGCAGGGAGGGCTCTTTCAACAGCCTGGATTTTTGTCAGAGCACCCCTTTCTCAGGACAAACTTGTTGGCCCAAGTCACAGCAGTGACTTGGTGGCTCTGGAGCTCTTGAGCCCATCAGACACTGTCTCTTCCCAGGGTTTGTGTTTCGGGCATGGCTGTGGGAGAGAGGTGGGTCCTCTCCTGCTGTTCCTGGATGAAATATCCCCCAGGGCCTGGCCAATGTGACAGTTGCACCCTCTCCTCCCATGGCCTCGACTCCGTGAGCGTCTCCTCACCAGTGTTTCTCACACTGTTCTTTGCAGGCTGTGGAGGAAGCCCATTTCTGCACCTCTCTCCACCTCTCTCTCTCTTTCTCTTTCTCTCTCCTCTCAGCAGTTTGAGTTTCCCTCCTTCCCGTCAGACTGTGTCCGGGTGCTTGTTCTGTCCGTGTCGGGTCTGTTGTAACGTGGAGGTGTCCAGTGTGGAGCTGCCGTGAGCTCCAGGGTGTCTCAAGCCATGGAGCAGCAGCAGCCAGGAGGGGACAGGTCCCAGGGTGTCCGTGGGGCCACTGCTGCTCCTCCAGCTCCAACAGCTGAGGAGGAGCCTCTCAGAGGGGTTCCCACCCTCTTCCCATCCCTCTCCAAAGCTTCCAGACTTGGGTTTCCCCAGTGCAGACTTTCAGCTGGACTAGAACAATTGTAGGAACAGGAAGCCTTGGCTGTCTTGGGTCCTAAAAGCGTGGTGGATGGCTCAGGGCTGGGATTCAAGGAGCTGTTTCCCTCCTCTTCAATCTCCATCCGAATTTCTAACCCTCCCCTCCATCTCACCACCTCAGTCGCTTCCCTGGCGAGTGATTCCTGCTGAGCTGCCCACAGGGCACTGCAGAGGTGGCACTGGGAGGGAGTGGGGTGATCATCAAGGGACTGGCGGGACTGGAGCATCTCTGGGGTCAGCCCAAAGTGCTCTCAGTCTGCTGCAGGGTTAGAGGCTGGATGAGTCCAGTCTCCACCCCAAAACCTGGCCAGGTGTGACTGGTGCCAGTGTCATCTCTGAGGATCCCTTATCTGTGGGCTGGGGTAGATGACAGAAAACTACCCCACAGAGAGGTGGCAGGGCCCTGGGACACGGAGTTTCCATGTGCTCGGATGCGTGTGTCGTCGGGAATGGTTCTGGGTTCTCTCTCTCTCTCCCACCACCATCTTTCTCAGTGGTGTCCTCCAGGTTTTTCCGGTCTCTCTCCTATTCACACGTGGTGTTTTATTTTGCCCCTTGGGCTGTAGCTAAAACTCAGGATGGTGTGGCCTTAGAGATCCAGCCCCTGAAGAGCCAGGAAGGGGTGGAAAATGAGGAGAAGGAGAAGAAGAAGGTGAAGGTGCCCAAGAAGGAGAAGTCTGTGCTGCAAGGGAAGCTCACGCGCCTGGCAGTCCAGATTGGGAAGGCAGGTGAGTGACGGCGGCCTGGCACAAGCCACCACCCCAGAGATGGTGGAGAGGGGGTTGTCTGTGTCCCCTGTGTCCCCTCACCGGCCGCTCTGCCTCGTGTGTCCCCAGGGCTGATCATGTCAGCCATCACTGTCATCATCTTGGTGCTGTACTTCGTGATCGACACGTTCGGGGTGCAGAAGCGGCCCTGGCTGGCCGAGTGCACCCCCATCTACATCCAGTACTTCGTCAAGTTCTTCATCATCGGGGTCACCGTGCTGGTGGTGGCAGTGCCCGAGGGGCTCCCGCTGGCCGTCACCATCTCCCTGGCCTACTCCGTGAAGGTGAGGCCGCGGTGTCACTGTGGGGCGTGAGGAGGAAATTCGGGCTGTCGGCTCTGACCTTCCTGGTCGTGGTGCCTGTTGCAGAAAATGATGAAGGACAACAACCTGGTGAGACACTTGGACGCGTGCGAGACCATGGGCAACGCCACGGCCATCTGCTCAGACAAGACGGGCACGCTCACCATGAACCGCATGACGGTGGTACAGGCCTACGTGGGGGACACCCACTACCGCCAGATCCCCGACCCCGAAGCCATCCTGCCCAAAACCCTGGACCTCATCGTCCACGGCGTCGCCATCAACTCGGCCTACACATCCAAGATCCTGGTGAGCTGCAGAACCACACCCTCGTGTCCTCCGGCCGTCCTGCAGCTCCGTGCCCAGGTTTGGCATCGCTTTTCCTTTCCTTTCCCCTCTCCAGCCGCCCGAGAAGGAAGGGGGGCTTCCCCGGCAAGTGGGGAACAAGACGGAGTGTGCCCTGCTGGGTTTCGTGCTGGACCTGAAGCAGGACTACCAGGCCGTGCGCAACGAGGTGCCGGAGGAGAAGCTCTACAAGGTCTACACCTTCAACTCTGTGCGGAAATCCATGAGCACAGTCCTGAGGAACAGCAGCGGCGGCTTCCGCATGTACAGCAAGGGAGCCTCCGAGATCATCCTGCGCAAGTAACTGTCCCCCCTCTCCTTCCCGTGGGCTTCGGGCTCCCGCTGCCCCCGGGGCTGTTCTGGGGGGCTGTGGGTGGTGACTGTGGGGAGGTGCTGCCCTGTGAAGTGTTTAACTCTCTTTGGGTGGCTGTGGGAAAGGTGGAGGGAGCTGTGGATATGGGGATGCCCCCCTTTTGTGGATGGGGGTGAGAGGGACATGTGCCACCAGTGGTGACCCTCGCCTTCCTCCCGCTCCTCAGGTGCACCAAGATCCTGGACAAGAACGGCGACCCCCGGGTGTTCAAGGTGAAGGACAGGGATGAGATGGTGAAGAAGGTGATAGAGCCCATGGCCTGCCACGGGCTGAGGACCATCTGCCTGGCATTCCGGGATTTCCCTGCGGATGCTGAGCCGGACTGGGACAGTGAGAACGAGATCCTGTCTGACCTGACCTGCATTGCTGTGGTGGGGATAGAGGACCCTGTGCGGCCAGAGGTACTGAACCCGCTCTGTCCTGCCCCATTCCTGGACCAGAAACCCCTTTTCCTGCTGCTCAGGACCACAAGTCCCTTAGGAAGCCCAGGCACCTTCTCTGTGTCCATCCCTGAAGTGCCCCAGGCCACCAGCTCCCTGCTCTGGCACTTCTCTCCCATACCTGGACAAAATAACCCCTTGGCAGTGTTTCCACTCAAACTTTCCATCCCAGCTGCTCCAGGGGTTTGTGCACATGGTTCCACATGCATGAAATTTGGATGCAGACACCACAGAGGAGTGATGGGGGTACTGGAGAGGGACAGGGCTGATGGAGCTGGTTCTTCCCTCTCAGCTGCTGCCCCCATTGTGAGGGTGCCAAACAAGGCCAGTGCAATAAACACCCCATTCCTGCTTCTGGGTTTCCAGTTTGGAGCTTGCCCCCATGCTCCTGCCTCGCTTGCATCTTTTCCTGACTAGATATTTGAGTATCTGGTTCTGGGAATTACATTACAGATGCCCCTTCTGCACCAGCTCTGGAGGCCATTGATTCAATTTGCTAATTTCTCACTCATATCCTCTTCCCCCACCATTCCATAACGGATAAACCCATTAGTGCTGCTGGAATGTGGTGGGGAGGGGGATGAAATGTCCCTGTTTTTATGGTGGCCTGGCCATGCCTTGGCACCCAGTGCCGTGGTGTGACAGGGAGGTGGCAGCAGGTTCCCTTCCCCTTGGATGCAGATTCCTCACTCCACACAGCCCTTTCCAGATCCTTTTAGGGAGGCTGGGAGAGGAGCTGCCTGGCTCCTGGGATACCCCTGTTCCCCCCCTCAACTCTGTCCCTGTCCCCCAGGTGCCAGATGCCATCCTGAAGTGCCAGCGTGCGGGAATCACCGTCCGCATGGTGACAGGGGACAACATCAACACTGCCCGTGCCATTGCCACCAAGTGTGGCATCCTGCTGCCAGGGGAGGACTTCCTGTGCCTGGAGGGGAAGGAGTTCAACCGGCTCATCCGCAATGAGAAGGGAGAGGTGGGACAACAGCCCCAGGCCCTGCTCTGCAGCGGGTTTGGGGCCCTGAATCCCACCGGGTTTTCCTCCTTTCCCGGGGTAAACTTCTCTGCTGGGATGCTCAGAGTGCTGGGTTCTTTGGGTGAATGTGCTCTCCAATGGGGCAGAAGATTCCAGGAGGGGCCTCTGTCCCTTTCTCACCTGTTTTTGTCCCGCAGGTGGAACAGGAGCAGCTGGACAAGATCTGGCCCAAGCTGCGGGTGCTCGCCCGCTCTTCCCCCACTGATAAGCACACGCTGGTGAAAGGTGGGTGCTGCCTCTCCCTCAGGTGCTTTTCCAGCACGATCCATGCTGGGAGCCTGCCCGTGGGGGTTAATTCCTCTGAACTGCTTGTCTCCACTCCAGGAATTATCGACAGCACTGTTGGTGACCAGAGGCAGGTGGTGGCCGTGACCGGGGACGGGACCAACGATGGCCCAGCCTTGAAGAAAGCAGATGTTGGGTTTGCCATGGTATGGGATGGGCTGTGGGATCAGGAGCTAATGGCTCCCTTGGTTATTCCCAACACTGAAACTACCTCCCAGTCAGTGAAACTCTTTTTTTCCAAACTCTTTTTGGAGAGTGAAACTCTTTTTTTTTCTACAGGTTGGCTCAAAAACTAAAAAAGAAACTTTCTTTGGAGGTTTGATTTAATTCTCATGAGCTGTGTAGGAATGTTTGCAAGAGTTTGGGAAGTGATTCCCTGGGAGCCTCCCACCTGGAGGGGCCGTGTTGAGCTGAGGGTGACACCAGATCCCCCAGAGCAGGGACTTGCCTGGTTCCAGGGGGGTCCAGGAGAGCTGTGGGATCCCAGTGACTCCATTTATCCCTACAGTTCTTCACTCCAGCTCCAAGCACAGCACTGACTTTGGGAGTTTATTTATGGTGGAGAACCCTGATCCCCTGGTTTGCTGCTTTTTTTTTTTCCCCTGTCTGAAAGAAGCAGGAAAATTAAACCTGTTGCCTTTAACAGGTTTCCCTTGAACTGTTTAAGTTTAGGGATGTGAGCAGGAACCAGGTGCTGGATGGAGCCTTTTGAACCTGTGTTGGGAGCTTTGAGCAAGTGAGAAATTTTGGGAGAGTGTTTTTAGGAATGTGTTAAATATCCAAGTGCAATTCAGGAGCCTTTAGGATGAGCAGGACTGTGCCTCCAAAACTTGTACCCTGCAACAGCCTGGGGATTCTCATCTGAGATGGGATGAGTTCTGGCAAATCCCAAGGGAGTTTCTCCGGGAAAGCAGCAGGGAATGGGCTCATTACGAGCATTGCTTCGGTGCATTTAATTAGTGCAAGGCGAGCGCCTCTGTGTGCCAGTGGTGGGAATCACAGCGAGCCCAGTGCCCGTCCAGCATCCCGTGTCCTTGGCGATGCCAGTGGTTTTTGGGAGGCTGTGGGGCTGCTGTCACCCCGGCTGGGGCAGAAAGCACTGGGAACTTGGCGCTGCTGAGCTCTCCCTCATCTGGGATCCCAACCCTCAGCTGCAGCAGAGATGCCCAGTCTGGGATGCCCGTGTTCCCAGGGGGAAGGAAGCCGTTTTCCAGCATGTCTGACTCTTTCACAGGGACAGGCTGGAAGGCTGGGCTCACTCAGAGCTCTGGAGCTGAGCTGGTGTCTGTCCTTGAAGGCTTTGCAGCTTTGAAGCTCAGCTCTCTCTCGAGCATTGGCACTGAACTCACACTGGCACTGGCACCGGCTCTTTTTTCTCTTGGGGCTGTTCCTGGGAAGCAGCAGAGCCAGGCAGACAGCATGGAGCTCCCTCCATGCCTCACCCCACCCTTCTCCCTGCTCCCCAAGGGCATTGCAGGCACGGACGTGGCCAAGGAGGCCTCGGACATCATCCTCACTGATGACAACTTCACCAGCATCGTCAAGGCCGTCATGTGGGGCCGCAATGTCTACGACAGCATCTCCAAGTTCCTGCAGTTCCAGCTCACCGTCAACATCGTGGCCGTCATCGTGGCCTTCACGGGCGCCTGCATCACCCAGGTACAGAGCCCTGGGCTGGCAGGGAGCTGGGCAAGGAGCCTGGTGGCATTAACAGGTTTTCTGGGCATTGGGAGAAGGAGCCAGCTGCTGGGTAGAGCCTTGTGAGGCTGTGTAGGGAGCTTTGGGTGAATGAGAAATGTCTGGGGAGTGCTTTTAGGGAGGTGTTAAATCTCCAGGTGCAGTTCTGGGGAGGATTTCAGGAGGAGAGCGGAGGCTCCTGCAAAACGAGGCGGGCAAAGAGTGGGTTTGGTGGCGTGACGTGTTCTCCCTGCTCTTCTCCCTGCAGGACTCTCCCCTGAAGGCTGTCCAGATGCTGTGGGTGAACCTGATCATGGACACCTTCGCCTCCTTAGCCCTGGCCACAGAGCCCCCCTCGGAGTCCCTGCTGCTGCGGAAGCCCTACGGCCGCAACAAGCCGCTCATCTCCCGCACCATGATGAAGAACATCCTGGGCCACGCCGTGTACCAGCTCACCATCATCTTCACACTACTCTTTGCAGGTGAGCTTTGAGCCCTAAGGAATGGTGGGGGGAAAGGAAAGGGGCAGAGCCCCAGCCCTGCCTACAGTCCACTGTTCCTCCCCAAGGGGATTCTTGTTCTCAGTGGCCTCGTGGCCAGGGTGGAGCTTCTTTAGTGAAAGAGGAATGATATGGAGAGGAACTTTTGCTCTAGAGACCTCTGAATGCACAGTTAGTTTTGGCTTTTCAACATTTTTAAGGAAATTAGGGTTCAGTGAGGCTGGCACAGGGGACTCCATCTGGGTCAAGGGATCTTCTGTGAGAACCTGGCATCCTAACTCCACCTCCACAGAGCAGAAGTACAGAGCAGGATCTCATCCGCTGCTCTCCTCCCCTCCCCAAACCCCCTTGTCTGCTTAGGGGAGAAGTTTTTTGACATCGACAGTGGCCGGAACGCCCCCCTGCACTCTCCCCCCACCGAGCACTACACCATCGTCTTCAACACCTTCGTCATGATGCAGCTCTTCAACGAGATCAACGCCCGCAAGATCCACGGCGAGAGGAACGTCTTCGAGTCCATCTACCGCAACCCCATCTTCTGCACCGTGGTGCTGGGCACCTTTGCAGCCCAGGTGAAGCTGCAGGGACACGCTGGGAGTAAGGTGGTGGGGCTGGGAGGGGACCTGTGTGTGCTGCAGTCACTGCCCGTGGCTCTGTTCTGGGCCCTGATTCTTCTTGGTGACACAAAGCTGAACCTGAGCCGTGCCTGGAAGTGTTTAGGGCCAGGCTGGATGGAGTTCTGAGCAACCTGGGCTGGTGGAAGGTGTCCCTGCCCATAGGCTGGAATGGAACTGGATGGTCTTGAAGATGCCTTCCAAGCCAAACCATGCTGTGATTTGGGGTCTAGAGTGTGTTGGGAGGTGCCAGCAGTGTCTCTGGTGTCCCATAAAGTTCCCAGCCTAGATTTGAGGTTCTTGCTCCTTTTGTAATCCCAAGAAGGACAAAGCTGTGTGGTCCTAGGGGACCTTCTGATGCCCTGGCTGTGCCCTTGGAGCTCCCCAGTGTGTGACTTTTCTCTCTTGTGCTGTAGATCATCATCGTGGAGTTTGGTGGGAAACCATTCAGCTGCTCTGGGCTCACCCTGAGCCAGTGGTTCTGGTGTATTTTTATTGGAGTTGGGGAGCTCCTGTGGGGCCAGGTAAGAACCAAACTCAAAAACCTGCCCCATGTCTTTCCCTCTCGCTGCCTCCCTGCCCTTGTCCTCCCAGTAATTATTCCAGGCAGCTTTGGAAGGGGCTGATGCTCCATCCCACACCAGCAGTGAGGGGGGAGGTTACTAATCCTCTCCACAATCCCATCCTGCTTGCAGAGGGACCCATCCAGCAGTGCCACGTGTCCACTGCATCCCAGCATCTCTCAGCTGGGTCCTGGCAGCTCCCTGGGCTCCTGGGCTCCTGTTCCCATGGCTCAGGCTGAGGGGCTGCTCTCCCTGTCTCTCCCCAGCTCATCTGCACTGTCCCAACCAGCCACCTGAAGTTCCTGAAGGAAGCTGGGCATGGCATCACCAAGGAGGAGATCCCAGAGGAGGAGCTGCCCGAGGACGTGGACGAGATCGACCACGCTGAGATGGAGCTGCGGCGTGGGCAGATCCTGTGGTTCAGGGGTCTCAACAGGATACAGACACAGGTACTGGGGGCAGTGGGGCCTGGGGGGCTCTTCCTTCTCTTTTTCTCTCTCTTTCTCTCCAGGGGATCTTTCTGGAAAGAGCTGATGGCTGTTGCCCAGAGGATGCCATCACCTCCTGGGTTAGACTTCTGCCACCACGTGTGCCTTCCTGGGTCTGTCCTGGTTGGGAAACCAGGACAGCCTGGCTTTTGGGACAGCTTGGAGTTGGGGGGAGGCTGTTCTGGTGCAGAGCATGGTGTTCTGCTGGTCTGCAGGAGGCTGGACGTGCCACTGATGGGCACCTCATGGAGCAGAGGAGGGCCCCCAAAAACTGTGAGGGGTCCATGGACCACCCAGGCACTGTCATGCAGTGGGTCAGCACTGGAGCTGCTCTTGGTCACTGCTGGGATGCTGTTCCCAGTGAGGAATGTGTCCAGGAGGGATGAGACCCTCTCTGGTCTCACTCCTTGGCTGTTCTCTGCTTTCCTGACAGCCCTTTGGCTCCTGGCATCCCTCTGTGCCAGCTCTCCGTGCTCCTCACCTGGAGCTTTGGCCCCACAGCACAGAAGGGGAGGAGAATCTCTCCCTTAACACACTTTTTACATCAGTTGTTTTTCCCTGACTCTCTTTTTTCCTGAAGGGGTGTTTTTTTTTCCCAGACTGGACAGTGAGTCCAGTGAGTCCAGACCTCCCTGCAGTGAGGTCAGTGCCCCTCGGGGCAGAGCTGTCCCTTGGAGGAAAGCTCCATGGTCCCAGTGTCCCCTGGGCTGCTGGGTTACCTTTGTTCCCCCTCTCTGCCCCTGTGACAAACAGAGAAAACCACAAAGGCCCAGAGCCAGGGGAGCCCAGCAGCCGGGCTGTGCCACGGGAACTTTCCTCCTCCTCTGGGAGACTTTGCCTTGATGGTTTCCAGGTGGGGTTCAGCCTTGACTCCCTGCTCGTTGTGAGCACTGAGGGGCAGCCAGGCTCTCTGGGGAGCCTGGGCAGTGCTGGTAACCAGTGCTTCATTCCCATGAAGGAGGTGCTGGGAGCTCCAGGCTCTTTTGGAAGCAGCCCAGCTGTGCTGGAGGTCTGGCAGGTACAAAGGGCTGCAGTGCCAGCAGCCAGGTGAGCCTGGAGCCTCCCAGGTATCTCCCTGCAGGTGTGATGGACCTGGGCTGAGCTGAGCTCTTGCTCTTGGAACATGGGAAACGCTCCTGGATGCACATCCTGGAGCCTCTTTAGGGTCTCCTTTCCTGGCTGTGGTGCCCTGAGCACTGAGCAGAGCAGTGACAGCTCCAACTTGAGCATCTGGGGGCTTGTGCCCCTACTCAGTGTGTCTGGACGAGAGCACAGGGCTCTTCCCCACAGCCCAGCCTGGGGCACTGGGGGGAAAGGGACATCAGACTGGGAAAGGAGCAAAGCTGTGTGTGAAATACCTCCAGTGTGAGCCAGAGCTTCACGTGGGTCTGGAGGAGGTGTCCCTGCCCCAGGAGCTGGGCTGGCACAGGGCTGGGGACACTCCAGCTGCAAAGTGTCCAGGAAACCACAGTGGCACCTGGATGCTGCCTGATTCCTCCAGCCTTGGAGCACATCCACATCCACAGAGCAACTGTGGCCCCACCACCAAGGATGATGCTTCCTGCATTCCTGCCCCAGAGCCTGGGAGAGGGGCTGGTATGTCTTCAGCTGTGGGCACATGGTGTGTCCCAGGATTCAGCACATCCCATGGGACTGAGGGATCACAAACCCTTTCCCAGTGCAGATTTCTGTGTGCTGCCAGCTCTGCCCACCCTCTCTCTTCCTCTGCTCCTCCTGCAGATTGTTGGGATAACCCAAGGTGTTTCCTCTGTCACTCCCTCCCACCACAGCCTTTGGTGGTGGTGGGATAAACCCTGCTCCTCTCCCTGCCAGGGGAGGGGGCAGAGGCTGCAAGGTGACCTCTCTGCTCCCCGAAACACCAGCTGAACCCAGTGTGGGTTTAGGGGAGCGCAGGGTGGGGGGTTCTCTCCTCCCTCCTCCTCACCTCTCCATCCTCCTTCTTCCTTCCTGTCTGTGTGTCTGCCCGACCTCCCTGCTCCCCTCCATCCCTGCCCCTGTCCCTGTTTCTGGCCGGGCGATTCTATCTCACTCTCTGGTTCTTTGCAGATGGACGTAGTTTACACATTCCAGACCGGCGCCTCCTCTTTGCAGGGAGCCCTCAGGAGACAGCCTTCCATCGTGAGCCAGCACCACGATGTAAAAAATGTTTCTAGCCCAACCCATGTAGCTCTTTCCTCCGTCAATTCCACTCCCACCACTTCTGCTGTTGCTGCTGCTGCTGCATCTCCTCCTGCGGGCAGTGAGTGATAGTCTATTACAATGCATGACTTCTAATAACCACAGAGAGCACCTGCACCAACCTAACCCAGCCTGTTCTCTCTCCCTCTAAACCTTGACTCGCAACTGACTCCCAACATTAAGGATGGGGCGGGAAAGTGTTTAAAAATAACCCCATAGTTTTTATGCTGTTGCATCTTTAACAAGTTGACGAACCTTTCTGGTCCTTCCCCCCCATTCCTTGTTGCTTCCTCTGTTTTTACCTCTTCTCCTCCTTTGCAGGGCTGACATATGAGTCCACCCTCCTGAGGGGTGCCAAAATTGGCAGTTCTTGTTCAAAGAACCACGTGTTCATGAGCAACAAAAGCGTTGCTGTGAGAAGGGCAACGCTGAGCCCAAATTCTGCTGGTTCTTTCCACTGCGGCTCTGCCCGGCCCTGGGATGCCCCAGGAGGGCAGGGATGGGCAGAGGCATTGCTTGACTGCAGCTGTAAATCTGTTTGGAGGCAGAGTGGCCACTGGGACCTTCCCCCAGCCACAGCTGGTGTGCTGCTGGGCTGGCTGAGCCGTGGAAAGGGCGTGTGAGGAGCAGGATTTGCTCCTGCCCTGGGGGGGAGGTTGGATGGGGCCCTTCCCGTGGCTCAGCTGGCCCTTGGTGACACCTTGGGGCTGCTCCCCTGCAGCTCAGCTGGTTCAGAGCTGGTTTGTAAGCAAGCAGCCTCTCTGTCCCTCCTGGGGACTTGCATGGCATGTGGGACAGGGCTGAGTGTGCCCTGTGCTGCCCTGGGGACAGCAGGGGCTCCGTGGGGACAGCCCAGGGCTCTGCTGGTCCCCGTGGCAGCCAGAGCATCCTCAGCCTCAGTGCCCACCTGGTTCTGCCCACGCTGGTTCTCAGTGTGTGCAGACACACAACTCTGCATGCAAACGGGATGGAAACCACGGCCCACTGACTTTCCCAGTGGGAAAACTGGATCCTGGATCTGGCAGTGGGTTTCCAGGCCCAAGTAATCCCCCTCTGGTGCAGAGGGAGCTGAGTGTTGGGGCTTGTGAGCACGTGAACGTGAATTCTCTCTGCAGGCTGTGCCAGGCTGGGAGTAGGTTTTGTGCCTTTCCTGGATAATTGGCTTTTTTATTGCACAGTCACTTTCCGTGTTCTCCACTTATTAAAGAAATACCCTCGGTGACTTTCTGAATAGCTTTCAGTCTCCACTGTTTATGCACTGTGGGGGAGGAGAGAGAATTTCGGATAATTTTGTTTTCTCTCTATTTAGCTGACTCTGGTGCTTGGATTTGATTGTGTTTAACCCCAGTGTTTCTGAAGCAGCACAGCTGCATTTCTGCTCCCAGCTGCATCTGGGCACCACTGAGACTTTCTAATGGAAGAAAACCTGCTTAGAGGGGCTCAGGGTAATGGGCTTTGGGTGGGGGGAGACCAAAATCCATTTTTTTTTTTCAGTCTCTGCATTAATTTTCTCCCAGATTTGCAGCAAGGGAATAGATAACCTGGATAGCTCGTGCCCTTCCAGGCAGCAAACTTCACCAGGAGCTAACCCAGGTCTCCAAGTCTTCCCTCTGTTTTCTGCCTAGACTTCTGTATTTCCCTCTGCTGCTTCCCTCTCTCCCAAAGCTCCTCTTCCCCCCACACAGATCCATGGTGTCCCTCTGCCTCCCACTGCACTCCTGTGGATGAGTTCTCCAGGGTTGGATCTCGGCAGCCTGGCTGCCTTGTCCCTCCTGAGGTGGAGGAGAAGAGGGAGGGAATGACCTCAGGAGAAGGTTTGCAGAGCTGAGCTGCTCTCCCTGGGGAATTTTGCCCTGGATTGAGGGAGCTGGGCAAAGCCAGGGGTCAGCAGTGGAGCTGGCCTCATGCAGAGGATGTAATTCCCATCTCCCTGTGAGCAGTGGGGTTTGCCCAGCACTCTCACTGTGAAATGAGAGTAAATTCCAAGCCTGGAAGTTGTGCAAAGGTTCCAGGTGGAGAGGAGGCGTGAGCAGGGAGGGAGGTGGATGGGGAGGCTTTTGGGTTTGTTTGCACTGCCTGGCTCATTCAGAACACATTTCCTCACTGTTCTGTTCCTTTGACAAGGGAACAGCTGAATTAATTTCACAGCAGCTGCTGATGGAGATGGTTGAAGGAGGAAAATCTGAGGAAAGCTGCAGCAGAAGCTCCTTGGTGGGGCTCCAGGCAGGGAGGGGGTGAGGAGGGCTGGGCTTCACTGCTTGAGGTGGTGGGGCAGGGAGGGCTCCTGGGGAGCTGCTCCTACCTCTGAGCCTGTACTAGACTGACCAACTCCTTGCTTTGGCAGTCCCTGGGCTTGTTTGAGTTGTTTATACTAGGTGTGGTTGGTTTTGGACTCTGCATTTCAGGGATCAGGCCCTGCAGGGGCTGATCTCGAGGTGTTGGTGCTGTGACAGTGTGGGTGGAAGGCAGCCTGTGTGATCCTGTGCATTCACACTGACTTTATCCAGGGTCTTGCTGTGGTTTTAGTGCAGAAATCCCAGCTCTGAACTTCTGTTTGCAGCTACACCAGCCTTCCGTTTTTGCAGGGCATCAGGGGCCCACACTCAGCTCCTCCTCAGTGTCTCCAGCTCACTGTGTGCTGGTCCATGTGTGCAGGAGCTGGAGGTTGTTTCCAGCCAGGCTTTGCTGAGCCTGTGCCAGGGGATGCAGCACCAGGTGCAGAGGGGACTCAGAAGGGCATCCCCTGGGAGAGGGGAACCCTGGAACACCTTGCAGGCAAAACTTCCAGGGTTCCAGGCAAAACTTCCAGGGTTCCAGGCACGAGGCTCTTTGAGTAACTTCTCTGGTCTGGTTTGGTGAGTGTTGTTTGTGAGGCTCTTGCTGGTTGGTGAATTCCTGCCTGGCACCAGCTGAGGTGGACAGTTAAACCCAGCTCATCCCAGCAGAGGCAAAACTTTGATCTCTGCTCACCCACCAGCTCTGCAGCCCCCTCAGAGAGGAGGCAGAAGACACAGCTCCTCATCAGCAGGGGGATCTGGATCATTCTCCCCCCAGCTCTGTGTGTTCTCTGCTCCCTTGGCTGGTGGCTGTGATGGGGAGGATCCCTGGGATGTAGCACAGGGATCTGCTCCCTGCCCCCTTTTGTGGGATCTGTGGATCTCCTCCCGTTTGTGCCTCAGTCTGAGGGGCACCACGAGAGCAGGGACTGGGTGAGGACTGGGTTCCTCAGGAGCTGGGAGCAGGCAGAGGTGGCTGATGAGAAGCAGTGCTCCTTCCATGGAGCAGCACGACTGGCACTGCTCCAGGGAGGTGTTACCCACTTCCCTGCTGCTCCCAGCAGGGCTGAACAAAGTCTCACAGTGGTCTGGAGGCATTTCGTTGGGAGAGGAGGAGTTAAGAGGATCTCCTGGTCCCAGATGAATTCTGCTTAACAGAGTAAAGGCTTCTCGTGCTTCCATAAACACACAAGAGCTTGGATCTGACACTTGGATCCAACCTAACAACTGGGACTGGCTGCAAGGGAAGGTGAGAACTGGAAGGGTTCAAGGTTGGATCTCCAGAGGATCTGGAGGGAGCAGTGAATCCACTGCCATCCACCATCCAGGCTTGTTTCCAGACCTCTCCCTTCTTGTGCAGTGTAGGGAGCAGAGCCATTCCCTGGTTGTCCAAACCAGGCTCTGGATCTCCTGCTTGTAACATGTTGAGCCTGGCTTTTGATGGAGCTGCCCCATGGGTTTCCCAGGAGCGTGGCTGGGATTCCAAGCAAAGAGAGTCTGTTGGATGCTGTGCATGAAAAACAATCAGCTCCCTTTGGAAACCACTGGGTCTTCTTCACCATGTTGGTGTAGAGAAGGATCCAGAGCTCCAGCTGTGTGGGGAGACTCACACAGACCTGGTTTCCTTCATGCACGTTTAGCTGGGTCTGGTTTACTGATCACGACATCCACTTGGACCTTGTGCTTCCCATGGGCTTGAAAAGTTGGCGACACCTTTTTAAAGCCCATTCCTTTCCATAGGTCTAGAGTTGAACTAGAGCAAACCCAGCCATGGCTCCCACGGTAGAGTGTTTTGCCTGGAAGTGACCCCGCTGTTTGTCTAACCCACCTCTTTTTTGAGTCGTAGTTCCACTTGTCCTCGTCCATCCCCCACCGAAACGCGTGTGCACACGTCATGACAACTAATGCATTTTGGCTTCCATCCATCCGGAGCGACCCGGGGAGGGGGTTGAGTTGTTCTGTGTCTTTTCTTGCAGCTTCTGAAGTCGCCCCATAGTCGGTCGATCCCCCATCACACCCCCAGTGCCTGAGTGTGACCCGTGTTGGCCCTCCTAGTTCACCATAGCCCTCCTCTCATGTCGACCCAGCTGTCTGTTCAGTGGTGGTGACTCGTTGTCGTGGTCGTGCTTTTTTTGTTTTACCGTGTCTTTATTCTTTATTTTGCCTTTCTCCCGGGAGCTCTGGCCCCTCCTGTCCACGACTAACCCCTGTCTCTTCCCCCCGCGCTCCCGGCAGATCAAAGTGGTGAATGCGTTCCGTAGCTCCTTGTACGAAGGCCTCGAGAAACCCGAATCCAGAAGCTCCATCCATAACTTCATGACTCACCCGGAGTTCATCCTGGAGGAAGACGAGCCTCGAACACCATTCCTTGACGGCGCCGAAGACGACCCCGAGCCCGAGGGACTCGCCAAGAGAGGTGGGGGGAGCCCTGCAGCCCTCAACACAAACAACAATGCAGTGGACAGCGACCGAGCTGAGCTCACCGTCCCCGAGCCCGGGAGCCCCTTCCACAGCTTGGAGACATCTGTTTGACCTTTGAACTTGGAACCCCCCTCCTCCTCCTCCACCTCGGCCCCTCGCCCGGTGTGACATCGGCACCAGTAACTGCTCACACACTGCGGTCACCTCGTGTCAAACTGCTCATGTGTATATCATTTGGGGGGCTTTTGGGGGGGGTTTAGTTGATTTTCTTTTTTTTTTGTTTCTATTTTTTTTGTTTGTTTGGTTTTTTTGACCATTATTTAGCAGTGGGAACCAGAGTACCACGATGGCGGGTGTTGGGAGAGAGGCTCAGCCAAAAACTTGTGCATCTCCATCCCTCATTTTCAGTGGTACTCGCCCAGGTGAAGCAGCCAGGTTATTTCCTCTCCAAGAGTTGGGCTCCAGGCGTCTGTCAGGGGGGTTTTCACTTTGCAAAATGCATGATCAAAGGAAATTCAAATTGTTGTAGTCTTACGTGCCTGTCCTCGGCCCGAGGGCTGGGCTGCACTTGTGACTTTATTTTTTTTTTTTTAAACACTTGTGGTTTTTAGGGTTTTCTTCTATGTTGGGGTTTGTTCTTTGCTTGTGGGATTTGCCTCCAGGAACTTCACAGTGGGAAGTGGGGGCAGTCAGCACTCGAGTGCAAAAATTAAGAAATAAACAAAAAAAACCCAGCCAGGGGAAGGTGTTTACTCACAGGTTGAGAGATACAGGGATGTACATCAGTCTTCCACCTTGAAAAATGGTACCCGACCTTTCCAGCTCCTCTTCTGTGTGTCCACACACACTTTTCTCTCTCTCTCTGTTTCTAAACTGGTAGATGAGGAATGAAGGTGACTTGGCTGTAACTTTGCTGGATGGAAAAGATTCTGGTTTTTCTACAAAGGTGGAGGTGAACTGGCAGTGAAAAGGTGTGGGGGGAAAAAACCCCACAGTTTTGAGAAATGTAGCTCCTTCCTGGGGACTTAAGAGAGGCCTGTCTGCTGCTCTTGATCAGGTGTGAAACTTGGTGAGAGCTTTGCCAAGGTTTTACAGCTCCTGCCATCCAGAGCAGAGGGATTTCTGCCCATTCTGCCTTTCCTGTGCTGTTGGGTTCAAGAATCCAGCAGCAGCTCCAGGGAAATGCTGAGGGACCTCGGAGGATGCTCCAGCTGTGCCCACCAAAAGCTGAACAGAGAAGCAGCATCGGGTCACTGAGAGCACAGTGAGCCAACTCCCAACCCATGGGAGGGATTATTCAGATTGTCCCATTGTCCAGTGGAAGGGAGGGAAGCTCCAGTACCAGTGGGGGACCCCTGACTTTGCCAGCAGAGGTGGCAGTTGCTTGGTTGGCTGCAGGTCTCCCAGGGAAGGTGCTGATGGAGGCTCAGCCTCACTCGCTGCTTTTTTGGAGGTCACCTCTTCACCCCGAGTCCTGCCTCACCTCCATCTCTTGGAACCATTTAGGGAGAGCCCCGTTGTGTGGAGCAGAGGCCCCGGCTGGCTCTGACCTGCCCCTGTGGTGATCCATGGCACTGAGCAGGAGGCAGGACTTGCTTTGCTTGGGCCAAGTTCCTTCCCCTGAGCTCCTGCAGGGCCGGAGGAAGCTCTGCTGCCTTCCTTCCCTCCCTCCTTCATCCCCTTGGGCTTGGTTGGAAGCAGAGAGAACCTGGTTGTAAGTGGCTGGCCATGATCCTTGCCCAGCTCCTCTGGGAGCAGCGAGGTTTTAGGGACAGGGTGGGCTGGGCTGGTTTCTTTCTCCTTTTCCGTTGAGAACGCACAGCAGAATCTCCCGTGCCTTGTCCGAGCACTGCCTGCAGCACCTCCTGCCACGCCAGGGCCCACAACTTTGCCAAGAAATAAGTGTTCCTTAAACCACAACACAAACCAAGTGTCTTTGTTTTGTTTCCAGCCCGGCACCGACTCGTCCTTTCCTCGGGGTGGGAGGAGGGAAGGACGAGGTCGCCCCATTCCTGCCCCGGGCTGTTATCCCACATCTCCTGCCTCGGTGCTGGGATGAAGCCTGGGCTCTACACTGCCAACAGCAAGAAGAAATTGCCACCACTGCCCATCTCAAATTCAGTGTCAGCCCCCTGCCCAGCGCTGCCCACCCCCCTCCTCCTCCTCCCCTCCCCAAAACCCACCTCGGGCAGGACGGGGGGGCTGGGGGGGTCTTGGGTGGCACACGAGTGGTGACAGGAAAGACTCAACGGGGTGGTCGTGGGGTTTGGTTCTGTACTGAAGGTGACATTGCTTAAAAACAACAAAAAAAAAAATCACTTTTTTTCTATTTTAAATACTTGCAAAAAAAAAACCAAAAAAAAAAAAGATGAAGATATGGTGTTCTTACAAGCTTACATAAATATTTATTAAATACTTTCTTTGGGGGGGATGCACCAATTTTTTTCTTTCTTTTGATATTTTTTTAATACCTCAGACCTGTTTAAAAAATAAAAAAAAAAGACTTAAACCAACAAAAAAGCCAAGTTTGGAGGCTCTCAAAGTCACTCCCAGAAATCTGTGACTGGCAGGTTGCCACAAGGGTCTGGTCGTTCTTTAGTTGCTCTATTTTTGTCGTTCTAGTTTCCGTAGTAGGAGGGGGAGAAATAATTATATATAAATATTATGCAAAAAAAAATAAAATCTAGTTTTCTTTAGATCAGAAACTGATATTTTTACGTCAGCCATATGTATTTTGTTTAAAGAAAAGTAAATAAATAAATCTCGAGTCCCATGGCTGCTCCGGCGCGTGACTGTGTGACGGCAGGTCCAAGGGACAGGTAATTAATTCCGTGGATTAATTAATTCAGCCATCGGATGCCAGTCAGCTTTTCTCTGAGCAGCCATCTTTCTACTAGACATTAGTTGGATGACACAAATGGGTTTTTTTTATATATATATATATATAAATTATGTTGGTATGGCTGGTTGCTTCAAGTATAAACGTTTCTTGTGCGTACAAATTTCCTGTAAAGTTTTGTTTTGGGGTTTGTTTTTTTTTTTTAGTTTCAGTGATATACTGGCAGCAGCTGACTCTTGGCTTAAGTTATTGAGGACATTACAAAAGATTTGGGGGAGATTGGTGCTCCAAAAGGCATGGTCGGCGGCACGAACTTTTGGGGACTCTCTGCAACATGCCTTGACTAGGGGGAGATATATATATATATTATTATTAATTTTTTTTTGCTTTGTTTGAACTGCCACGAGTGCGCACGGGGACAGTGCCCGCCAGGAACCGAAGTCATACCCTGTGATCCGTGTTAACTTGCCTTGGAATGCTTTGTTATTAAAACACTCTGAACATAATTTTGCATCCAGTTCTTAATCCCAGCAGGGTCTCTGGTGGTGGATTTTCTGTGGAATAAATTGGATTGGTACCAAAGACATCCCACCACGCCCTGGGTGCGTTGCTGACCCGGCAGCTCGAGGCGTTTGCATTCTGTGCTGAGGTTTCCTTTCTGATTTGCACAGGGGGGTTTTACTTCGTTTTCAAAGGTTTTGTGCAATAAGCTTTGAGGGAAATTTTGGAAACAATCTCAAGAAGGAAAAAAACTAAACCAAATTTTAGCATGGGCGGCCTTTGGCTTTCCCTGGCCGAGGGTGGCCTGCAGTGCTCAGCCCCAGCTTGTGGGGGTGACACGATGGAGTGGCTGGAAAAGCCCCATCCCAACTCCAGGGGGGGCATCTCCAAGGTGCCGTGGCCAAGTCCTGCTGCTCTCCACGACTGCAGGGACCACCCCAAGTCCCTGGAAGCTTTTATGGGAGGACACCTGTCCCTGCATCCCTCTGCACTCCCGCTCTGTCCGGTCCTAGGAGTTCCTGGACATGGAGCACAGAACTCCTAAAACACCCCCCTGCAATCCCAGCTCTTCCCTCGAGGCCCAGGGATGTGGGGATACCTCTTCCCTGCTCCTGCCCCAAACAGAACCACACAAACAGGTGGATTTTAGCCCCCCAGCATCCTCCTCGCTCTCCTCCCGCTCCCCAAACCCCCCAGTTTTCATCCAGCAAAGCCCATAGCTAAAACTGCCTTTAGTTTATTTCCTCCCCTTCAATAAATATATATATATACAGTATGAAATCAACATTTATGTGTGTGTATATATATTTATCCAGCGCTCTCACGACAAAACTTTCTTTTGAAGAGGGCACGCAGAGCCGAGTTTTTCTTTTTTCCAGTAACTAAGTATAATAAGCACTGGTATTTTTGTATAAAAACAGGAAAAAAAAAAGACAAAACAAAAGACTGAATATTATGTGGTATGCATGACATTAAACAACAACAAAAAAATGGTGGTTTCAAAGCAATATGTACCCTGGTGTGTTTGCCATATCCTAGAGTCCAGCTTAAAGTGCACCTGATCTGTATTGCATTTTGATATTAATCTCTATGTACAATGTTTTGCATGTAATTTATATGGTTCTTGGGAGAAAAAAAAAAAAAAAGAATCTGAATGAATTGTCAGTTGGCTTCTTCTGAGCAAACAGACTCCAATCAGAGATAATACTCAAAGTGGAAGCAGAAGAGTGGCTGAGGGGTGGGGAAGGGGGTACATAGCTCAAAAAATAAGGGGAGAAGGGGATGGTTTTGGATCAATAAAGCTTTGGCTGTTGAGCAGAAACAATGCGAGTGCATCCAGAGAATAAACTGTGCCCACGTGTAACTGTGACGGCCTCAGTGTGTCCAGCAGCTTGTGAAATCAATCCCACGGCCTCTCCCAGTGCTGCAGGAATGGCTGGAGCTCCCGTGGGTGTGGGAGTGGGGCCCGAGGGGTGGAAAGAGGGATTGGGGGTCAAACCCCACCCTGCTGCCACCAAAGGTCCCTCAGGCTGGGGGTCTGTGTGTGGGAACCTGAGTGTGCAGGGCACACCCAGGGCTCTGCCTCAGCCAGGGATCCTTCCACTTCCAGGGAAAGTCCAGAATTTGCTGTCAAATCCACCATTTGGTGCTGCTGGGCTGTGTTGAGCTGCCCCAGAGCACAGATCCTCCCTCGTCCCAATCCCCTGGAGCACAGATCCCTCCTCGTTCCCTTCCCCAATCCCATGTGTGGTGTCTCAGGTGATCCTTGGTGGAGTTTGTGCTCCCCACCTCCCAGGCATCCATTCCATCCACGTCCTGCCTCTGTACTGGGAATATTTTGCCTCCAGAGGCCCTTTGCGCAGACAAATGGGAAATAAAAGCCACCAGCCCCTTAAATATTCTCATTCCCAGCAGGGTGATCACACTGGAGCTGGATTTTGGAGAGAGGCCATGGCTTCTCTGTGTCTGTAATAACTCCAGGGCCCTGATGAGAAGATCCCACTGAGCTGTGAGGATCCAAAAGTTCAATCCAAAACATCTCCGAGCCGATCCTTGGAGCTGATGCCAAGCGACCCAAACAGGGTGTAAAAGCTTTATTGCTTTCCAGGGAGCTGTGGGTGCCCACAGCATCCTCCAGCTCTCCAATAAACACAGCACCATCCCTGCTTTTCTGTATAGTCCAGGCTGGATGCAAAGGAACACACAAAAGGAAAATCCCAATATTTTTGAGTCCTTTAATGGCGAAATGGCTGTGCCTGCTGTGCAGAGGCCACTTCCATGAGGATGGATGTGGGATGAGTGTTTGCTGGTGCCCCAGAGCCAGACTGGGAAAAGTGGGACACTGGGAAGGAGAGGAGGAGTGTGGAGGGAGGAAGGTTGAGGTCCAGGACGTGTCACAGAGTCTTGGCAGAGTAATTAATTAATGGCTGATACCCAAAACACCCAGCCAGGCCTCCTTCCCTGGAGCAGCAAAGCCTGGGAAAACAGGTTGAAAACTTGTGAGAAACGACTGCTCACCATAAAATGCAAATTATTTTATT
>WEIV01023025.1:160388-175876 GCA_013390005.1 Calyptomena viridis | reverse complement strand
CGGGGGCCCCGGGAATGCGGCCCCGGGATGCGGTGGGATGGGGGTGGGATGCCGTGGGTCCCTGCCCGGGGGTTTGGGGGGGCGGGAGCTGCGTGTCCAGCTGGGCCCGAGGCCCTGCCATAGGGCTCAGCCCCCCCACTGGCGATCCCAGAGCAGGGGCTTTATAAATCTCCTTATTTTCAGGTAAAACCTTGTGTCTCCCTGTCGTAGCAAAGCGTGTAAGGGGCACCTCTAATATATTCATCTATTTGCTCCTCGTCCCCCAAAGGAACCTCAGGATCTGAGTAACTCTGGATGCCCCCGGTTCTCGTCTTAATTTCCTCGTCTAAGGTGTTTAAAACGACGCGATCGGGCGGTGTTTGGTTGGGATTTGTTCCCTAAGGATCGGAGCTGGGAGTTTTCTGTTCCTTCCCCGTTGGTGTTTGTTATGGAGACGCCAAAAGGGCTTTTTGCTGTTTCGGGGATCAGCGTGTGGAGCCTCCTGGTTGTTCCCAGAACTGCACTCGGGGATTGAGCTCTGGGCCATTTCCCAAATAAAACGGCTTTATTTGGCTGTAAAAAAGAAAAGGAGATATCCCTGGGATAGGGGGGTTGGGAAGGGAATGGGGCACACGTTGAGCTGAGCAGGTGGGCTGGGGGTGCTGCTGGATATTCCAGGGAAAACTTCCTCTTGGAGTCACTTCCCAGCTGAAATGGCACCTTTCCAAGTGGCTGTTTCCAGGGGAAATCGAGTCTTTTGGGGATTTAATAAACCCTTTCAGTGAGGAAGATGAATTGTCACAGTAAATCGCTGCCAGGCCCCAGGGTCGAGCTCAGAAATAGGAAAAGAATGAGAGTATTTCATTTAATTTAATTAGTCCTGACCTGTGGAGTGGATGTAGCAGCCTCTGTAAGTTTGGGATTGATTCCCGGTGCCTGTTTGAGGAGGAAAAGCTGGTGGACAGTGAGAATGGTTGAAAAATTTAGTTCCTGGGGCTCTTCCTTCCTTGTCACCAGATAAATGGAGATGTGAAACATGGAATATTGTTGTTAAGGAATTACAGGCATGAGCAGAGCAGCAGGAGAGACTTTTCCAGGGAAACCTTAGGGCTTTATAACCAAAAATTCCCCACAGGAAGGTGCAGGAAAACTGCTCTCAGGTGTTTGTTGAAGGACAAAAAGATTTGTTTCCTTCTTTCTGTTCAATCCAGGAAGAGACAGGGTGGGAATGTGGGAAGTCAAGGAATGGGATTGGTTCTGCAGTGGAGGAAGGAGAAGCTTCTAAAATTAACTAGACAGACTTTCATTGTGTTATTTATCTTCCCTTTAAAAACACAAAGTTGATGTTGCTTTTTGGCATGTTTTTCCCTCAGCTACTAAATCTGTAATTATTTTATTTTATTTGTTACAAAACGGATTCAAATCTCTTCATATAAAATTTTTTCTGGAGTTCTGGAGAAAAAAAACTGTTTAAAATTCTCATCAGCTTTGATTAAGACCTGCTGAGTGCACCAGAGTTACTCGTTTTTATTCAGATTTTCGGGGCTGATTTTGGTTGATTTTTGCTTAGCACTCAGATTAAAATTAAAGAAAAAAGGTTTTTAATTAACCTTTTTCATAATTAAGTTCCCCTTAGGAAGCTTAGAACTTTAAGGGTTTTTTCACTGTGTTTTTGGGGTTAATTTTTTTTTTTGTTGCTCTTTTTATTTGTTTTAAAGTTTTGCTTTATTTCCATTCCTTAAACAAGACCCATCCAAGTTCTGAACAGGAATATGGAACCACAGATGTGATTTTTTTTTTGCAAACTGCTGAGCTGATTTAGCTGAAAGGAACTCCATGTGAAAGGATTTTTTTTACCCTCAAGGTGGTGGATGTAGGAATGTTGAGTTGTAGGTGTGTCTCACTTCCCAAGGAAAGGAAATGCCACCTTCCAGACTGGGAATTCCCGCCATGTGAAATTTGAAAGCCTTTGCTCAGCCTTTAATTACCACCCGTTTAAGTGTTGGCTTGTGCAGAGGGAGGAATTCGGGCTTGAAATTTGATTTTAACTCCCAGTAGCATTGATAAAACTGTTTGGGAAAATGTGCCTCGTTGAACTTCCACACGGAGGAGCTCCAGGAATTTTTAGAACTAGATTCCAAGGAATCTGGATGACACAAAGTCTGTTTTTGAAGGTGCTAAAGGTCAAAAGTGAATAATCCCATGGATACAGAAGAAGGGGAGGAAACCCTGCACTTAATTCCTGTTTTATTCCCTTTATCAAGCAGTCAAAACACAATAACTCATATGAGAACCCAACTTTTCCTCTTTTTATTTTAGATTTGGGAAAATTCCCTGCCAAAAAAAAATATCCTGGAAAATTCACTAGTGTTTGTGTGAGTAAAAGGTTCCAACCATTTATTATTAATCCGTAAGAACGATTTCATTCAGTTTTGTCCCAAAGAGTCTGAAATCTTTTGCACAGAAATGTGCAATGAAAGGGATAAATCACTTTTATTTGAATTTTAGCTGGTCTGGTTGCAGGTTTTCTGGCATTTAAAAAACCCCAAGAATCCTAAAAATCTTAATTTTATAAGAATATAAAAATAAATATAAGATTTAATATTAAAAAAAAAAAACCTGCTGCGGCTCAACAAAATCAGGTTTTGGTGGCACCAAAAAATCACCAGCTGGATTGGACCCAAACCATCCTCAGATCTGGATAATGATGGATTTATGGATTAGGGAACAGCAAATTTGTAGTATTTGATGTAAAACCAAATTACTCCCTAAAATCCAAGCGATCCCCAATCCATGGTTTCATGCAGCCATGCCACTCCCAACATGAGCATTCCCCTGCTTCCCAAGGCTTCCTGGATCCTTGCTCTGCTTTATCCTTCTGCTCCTGGATTGTCTGCTGAGGGTGGAGGCCATTCCCCTGGAATGAGCCCTGGGATGGATGTTACCTGTGTGCATGGACAGATGGTTGTGTGCTGCCCCCAAAATCCCACTCCCCACCAACCCTGTCAGCATCACCTCAAAATTCCCCAAATATTATGGATATATTTCTTTTTTTCCCCCCCTGGTTTTGTCCAAATGAGAGACTTGATGTGGCAAATAGCCCCCAAATTCTCATTTTTTGCTCTCCCTCTCACTCTGTTCTCCCTCCCTCGGTGTGTGTATAAACCCAGCAGTTTATACACACAAATGTGGGCTTTGCTGGGCAGGTCATAAAGGTGGGGGAAGGTTTTTGTGTTTTCTTAATAGGTGAAGAAATCTTGGAAGACCAGAAATTGCAACTTACTGAATGCAAAATTATTAAAAAAAAAAAAAAAACAAAACCAAATTAGAAATTGCTGTGGAAGATGGAGCCTCATTTTTGCAGCCACTTTGAATCCCAAGTTCATCTTTAAATGCGCTGGGGCTTTTTTGGTGGTTTTTTGGTGGTGTTTTTTTTGGAAGAGCTAAATAACCCTGGCTGTCTCCAGGCTGAGTGTTCCAATGGACTTGCTTCCTCCATTAGTTGTAAGATGTTTAAGAGCACATCCTTAAATTGTGGATGAGAGGTTCCCTTGGCAATGTGAGAAGGAAAATTCTTTCTACCCCTTTGTTATTAATTCACGGACTCAAGTGTTGGTTCGGCCTACAGGAGAAGGGACTGGATGTCTGGGAAGATCAATGTCTGTGCTGAAGTTGTCCAGGTGTGTGAGCTGCAAAATCCAGTGGGAGTGGGAAAATATTGAATATGTCTGTTGGATTTGGGAGAAATTATTGGTTAATAATTGATTACTCATGTATTGTTTTACATGTAGTGTTGTTAAGATGTCATTTTAAAATTAGTATTTTAAATAGTATTCAATATTGTCAAGATGTGATATTGTTGAGCTGGGATNTAGTATATATACTGTAGTTAGTATATAGTATAATTAGTATATTATAAATTTAGGATATTGGGATGTTCGTATATTAGTATTGTAATTTATAATAAATTATTATGGTGATGATTATAGAAATATTATATGTAATCATTAAAGTTGCACCTTAATTATTTTAATTATTAAGTGTATTAATTTCTTACATTAATTTCAGATGTATTATTGATATCATTTATATTTATTTTTATCACATAAATTTATAATTACTGATATATTTATATTTACTGATATATATAAATTTACTTATATCATTTATAATTCAAAATTTTGGCCGTTTTTTGAACAAGCCCTTTTGGGCACAGCCACACACAGCAGTTGTTCCCTGCTCCAAAATATATAACTATTATTAAGATCACAGAACAGAACTTGTGCTGACAAAATTCATGAAGTTTTACACAAATTTGACTTAGTTTTTATGACAACTGGTTTCAGCACGAGAGAAATTTGATGAACAGCTCTAAAAATGCTTATTGCTGAATCAGTTTTCATGTATTGATCCCTTCCTTTAGGGTTACTTATAAAAAGAAGATTTCACTGCTAAGCCAGTAGAAGACTTTGAGTCCCAGAAAGTGAAGCCAGTTCTTGCCAAGGCTGGAGGAAGATCCTGACAGCAAACCCTGACATATTCCAAGAATTTATCCATCATGTCCAGCCAGGGAGACGACTGCTACTTCTACTTCTATTCCACGTGCAACAAGGTACGTTTGGCCGCATTTTCCTTTGGTTTTGTCCTTCTTTTAAAGCAAAGAGGGAGGGAAGAGCACGAGGGGACACATTGCTGTGACCTGAACGACCAGTCACACTGTGCTTTTTTGAGCCTGGTGGTTTTAACTCCTGGTTTTGGATTCCCTTTGGATTGCAGGGAGACAGCTGTGCCTTCCGCCACTGCGAGGCTGCTCTGGGCAGTGAAACCGTGTGCACCCTGTGGCAGGAGGGGCGTTGTTTCAGGAATGTCTGCAGGTTCAGACACATGGAAATCGATGTGAGTGTTTGCAAACCAAAGCCCTGATGGTTTTTTGCAGAGCTGTGGGTGCATCGAGTGCTTTTACACAGCACATTTCTTTGCTTTGAAAGGGATGTTGGTTACTGGGAGGAGGGGAAGAAAAATCAATTTTTAAGGTGTATCTTGGCAGGAAATATTTGTAGTAGGTGCTCATATTGTTTCTTTAATCAGAGGTAGAAGCAACCATATGGATTAAATGTGTTGGAGAAGGGTGTGGGAAACAGCCTCCTGAGAGCTGGGCTGGAAAATGGCCTGGCAGGTCCTTTGTGGTCTGAATTTCTGCAGATAATGTTACCCTGACCTCGTGGAGTAGTACAGAGAGGGGAGAAAACAAATGGGAAGGAACCAATGCTCTGAAGGATAAATTCAGGTAGATTTAATTTAGGTATTTTTCCTTCAGAATAATCCCATTATTTTGGATTTTGTATTAGTTTAGCCCTGAATTAACATGTCAGACTGGCCCGTCTCCTCCAGTTGAGTGACAGGAAAGCAAAGCCAGACAACATTTAGCTGTTCCAGGCTACACAAACTCAGTGCAATAAAATATTCTCAGTCATAAGTCGACCTTTGGAATGGTATTTCAGTCCTGTCTCAGTTATGAAACTGAGTCTCTTTGCAAATGTGGGAGTTCCCAGAGCTTTGATTTCCCTCTTCCTGCAGAAAAAGCGGAGTGAAATCGCCTGTTACTGGGAGAACCAGCCTGGAGGCTGCCAGAAGTACAACTGTGCTTTCCACCACACCAAAGGGCGTTATGTGGATGGGCTCTTCCTACCCCCAAGCAAAAGTGAGTTTCTCAGGTCTATTTTCTTTAGTTATTAAATATTTAAGTTGTGGAAGTTGCTTAGGAAGGGGGAAAATACCGCAGAGGCTCAAGGAGCTGAGTGCAGGGAGAAGTCTGCAGTCACAGCCTCTCAGCTGAATGGAATGGAACTCTGGGGTTTAATTGATTTTCATGCTGTGATTTTGTGCCTTTGAGGTTCCTTTCCCCTCATTTAATCCTTTCTGGGTGGGGAGATGGGTGTGTGAGGGAAACCACCACGTTCAGAGTGTAACCAGGGGTGGGGAATAAGGAACCTAAGTTCAGTAAACCAGAGGGTTTGTCTTATCAACCTTCTCAATTATCTGCAACCTTGGGGTCACAGTTTGACATGATGATCTTTTCCTCAGCTACACTCCCAAGTCCACCTGAGGCTGCAGAAGATGATGTGAAAATGGCTCAGATGTCCCTGCAGCCAAACAAACTTTCTGTGCAGTCCAACCCCTCCCCACAGCTCAGGGGGGTGATGAAAGTGGAGAATTCTGAAAATGTCCCCAGTCCTACACACCCTCCAGTTGTCATCAATGCTGCAGATGATGATGAAGATGATGATGGTGAGTGTTTTTTATTTATTGAAGGTATTTCTACTGTAAGTGAATTTATAAATCACAGAATATGTGAATTATGTAGGGGTTTAAGTTACAGACAAAAGTCTGGAGTCCTGAATATTGTCATGGATTGAAGTGTCATCATATGAGCTCCATCAACATGAACTGTAATTAATAAGTTTATTTTTACCTTTCAGACCAGCTTTCTGAAGAAGGAGAAGAAACTAAAACCCCTGTCCAACAACCAGCCACAGAAGCCCATAATGGATTGAAGCTGATTTCCACAAGGAAATCCAATGCTAATGCAAAGCAAGGTATTCCAGCAGCTGTAGGAGGATGGACTGTGAGGAGAATTTGACAATTAAAAGCACAGTAGGCTGCTGGATGGAGTCAGTTATTTCCATGAGTTCATTCCCATCTAATCATGTCATATATCTCAGGGAGGAAAACTCCTCCAGGTTTGCTTTGGAACAAAACAGAGCCACAACATGGAGTTTAGATGCCTGCAAATGTGTCCTTTCAGACCCTGTGGAAAGCCATGACCAAATGACAGAGGAATCTTTAATCCCCTACATGATATGACAGGATTTTACAGGAGGGTGAAGGAAGGTGCCAATTCTTACCAAAATACCATCTGTTCTGGGGCTGTTCTTACTCACAGGGAATGTTGACAGGGTTTGTTCAAAACAGTCTGGGGAGGTTCTGAGCTGTGAGGTCTGTGCTCCTCAATGTGCCTTAAGCCTCAGTTTCATTAATTGTTCTGTGCTTTCAGATGACAATTTAAATTTCGGAATAAAAACACTCGAAGAAATCAAATTGAAGAAACTAAAGGAAAAAGTGAAAAAACAAGGTGGTGAGTTAATATCCCCTATTTTCTTGTCCTTCTGCCTTCTGTTCACCTTTGGGTTTAATCCTGATATTACTTGGAGAGCTGGAATTTGCAAGAGAAGGGATTTTTCTTTGCACTCTTGGGCTCAGACTGGGAGATGATTGTTGCAGCTGAGAGCTGCAGGAGGGACACACTTCCATGTTGTGCTGAGAGCCTTGAGCTGCTTTGGCATGTGACCTGTTTCCATAAGCAGCTGCTGTTCCTGCTTGGAATTCCAAGGGCAAATCCAAGGGAAATTGCTCGTCCCTCCTGTTTACATGCACTGGTGGTTGTGTGTTTGGCAGTGATGAGTAACTGATGTTCTTGGTCTTTGGGATGGTTCTTGTTTCATTTGGTTGAGTTGTTTTCCTAAACATCCTTATTTTTTTCCATGCTCTGATCAGAAGGTCCTTCAGGAGTTGCTGTGGATCCACTCCAAGCTCGGACTATTCCTGTGCCAGAGAAGGAAAATGTAAGGACAGTGCTCAGAACTGTGACTCTGTCCTCCAAGGAAGGTAAGAATTCCCTTTTCATGGCTCCTAAATCAAGCAATTAAGTAATAATTAAGATAATTCACACATCTGGGGCTGCCTTTTCTAATTAAAACCATTTTATGCTTGAGGGCCCTGGTTGTATTGGAAAGATCTGGAATTTGTAGGTGCTGGGTTTGTTGTGTTGAAACCAAAGATCAAGAAGTGGGTTTTATCATAAAGTCATAAGTAATCAAATCTCAATTTGATTAATTTGACTTCTAGGTTGATTTGTGCAAGTGCAGCAGCAGAGGGAGGCTGATGGCAAAACAAGTGTCAGAGTGCAAATAAGGTGTTAATTAAAAACAGGAGTAATGAAAGGGAAGATCTTAAGATGGAATTATCCAAGTAGTTGATTTTTGAAGCATGAAGAAGTTGGCAGTGGCAGTTGTGTGATATGAGAGCATAATCCCTTTTAAAGGAAATTATAAATTTAAAGGCAAAAAATGTGTAGAGCCAGTTCTGCTCACAGTCATTCCTGAGTTATGGGGTTTGGCTACCAAAAGAATGCCAGTTTTGGGAACCTGGAATTGATGCTTTTCCTGGCTGCTGGTTTCTGTGCACTGAACAGATTATTCTTTGTTGCAGGGGATGATCCTGTGATCCAGCTGAATCTTCCTGACAGACTGGGAAAACGGAAAGCTGTGATGGGTGAGAGCTGGTTGTGAGCTGCTCTTTGGGTGCCCTGGGCAGCCTGGTGGTACTTAACTGTGGGTTTGCTGTATGAGGGAGGAAAACACAGCCTGTGCATTGACTGCAGAGCCAGCACGTTCTGTTGGCCACTAACAAACCTGCAGGCATTGAAGTTTGGGGCTGACTGTACTGAAATCCTCCTGCAGAGAAACATTCTGAAGGTTTTTCTCCTTTTGTGTCTCCCTGCAGCTGGTAAAACCTTCCTTCCTCTGAGGAGGAATGTTGCTGACAGGCTGGGCAGGAAGACAGAGATGCTGGAAAACTCTGAGAAAGCCCCAAAGAGAGGCACAGGTACCTGGATTTCACCCCACATTTCCCATTTGGGTTTCCTGTTTCTCCTTCTAGTGGTTCTTTTTGCATTTTGGTTGAGGGCTCGAGGTGATTTCCAATCCCCCTGAAGTCTCATCTCCAAATGTGATCACAAAATTGGGATTTATGCAGTTTCCTTCACTTTTTTCTGTTCTTTTAGTTCAAGTGCTGAAGTCCCTGAAGGAGAGGCTGGGACTGCCCTCTGAACAGAGCAGCACAGAGACAGGTAACAACTGTAAATAATATTAAATATACCTTCCCTTTTTTATTTCATCAACTTCCATACAGCCCTAAAAGTTTAAATTTAAGAGCTACTGCCTCTTGTGGGAGTGCTGAGCTGTCCTGAGGCTGCTGTCAGAGATTTGGCTCCATGTGTCTCATCAAGGTTTGCTACTAAACCACCAGAAGCTGCAGTTGCTCACACAGAAGTAGAATAGACCCATTCCCAGGAGCAGGAGTTTGGGATGCCCATGGAGAGACACAGTCTGAGGAATTAACAAAATAACTGATTGTCAGAATCCAAGTGGCTTAAAGGAGGAGGAGAACATTGGTTTTAAGAGAATTGGGGTTGTTCAGCCTGGAGAAGAAAAGCTTTGGGGTGACCTAAGTGTGGCCTGAAGGGAACCTGCAGGAAACATGGAGACTCTGTTTCCAAGGGCCTGGAGTGACAGGACAAGGGCAGGGTTAGATGGGATGTTAGGAATAACTTCTTCCCTGAGGGTGGGGAGGCCCTGGCACAGGGTGCCCAGAGAAGCTGTGGCTGCTCCATCCCTGGAAGTGTCCAAGGCCAGGTTGGAGCAGCCTGGGATAGTGGGAGGTGTCCCGTGGCAGAGGTTTGGAACCAGGGGGTCTTCAAGGTCTCTTCCAAGCCATTCCATGATTTTGCAGATGATACTGTCCTAAGATGCATCTTGAGACCACTCAACCCCCTTTTTCTTAGTGCTGGGACAAATTGTGGAGACTTTATTTAATGCTGTCAGACTCTTGAAATGTTGCTGCTCCTTTTTTTGGTGATGATAGAAAAGGCTGCCAAGCCCATCGAGGAGATCCGGGTGAAAACCCTGGAGGAGATCCGTCTGGAAAGAGCCATCCAGAGGCGAGGGGAGCCCCCAGCCAAAGGCCTGGGAGAGGGAAGGAGAGCAGAAGATCCCACAGGGACAAGACCTTCCCTCCCCATCCGCATCAAATCCCTGTCGGGAGCCCTGGCTGAAAAAAACCACAAGAGGTCAGAAGACGACAAGGAAAAAACAGAGGAGTTCCCTGGCAAGGCCAAAGCTGAGGGGGAGCCCAGGAGGAGCATTCCTGCTCCAGTCATGGCTGGCAGGGTGCAGCTGGCAGAGCCAGGGAGAGCCAAGGCAGCGGGAGAAGTGCGGATTAAAACCCTGGAGGAAATCAAGAGGGAGAAAGCGCTGCGGCTGCAGCAGAGTGGGGAGAACGTTCCAGCCCCTGCTGCCCAGCCCGAGCCTGCCCTCAGAGGCAGGAAACTGCTGCGGGTCACCAAGCTCATAGGTAAGGAGGTGCCTCCCTGGGGAAGGGCTTCCCTGGGGAAACAATTCCAGTGTTCTCAGGAGTTACTTTGCTTTTTCCTTCTGTGCGTACCAAGGTCCAAAGGACCGTGTGGTTTTCCATGAATTACGTGACAGTTTCCTGTGTTTTCCACTGGAAAATTTGTTCATGGAGGAGCTTTTGTAGTTTTAGTTTCTCCCTTCTTTTTTTTTTTCTGTTTGTGGAATGGGATCTTCCCTGTGCTGGTGCCAAGGTTACCTTCGTCTTTGGAATAAGTGGTGGTTATTGGTGTACATGTGTTTGAGAGGGATGTATCCACTTCCTAATGGGAGGACATTAAAGATCTCATTTTTAAGATTACATAAACCACATAAAAGGGATTGAGGAAGAGATGAGATGCTGCAGGAATTGCTTCCTGTAGCCTTTCCCTCTGTCCTGTTATTAGACATCAGAGAATAAATCCACCAAGGAAACCAGGTTTCTTTACCTCTGCTGTTGACAAAATACTTACTTTTCACTTTTTCTTGTTTTAAAGCACCTGGAAGAGAAGAGAAAATGATAGTGGAATTGAACAGACCTTGCCCAAAAACTGTCTCTGCACCTGCAGAGGTGAGTCAGTTGTGAAAAGTAAAATATAAATATAAAATTTCTGATGTGTTTGGTTTGTAAACTCACTGCTCCCAGTTGGAGTGTGTTCCTACCTTTCCTCATTTGGTAATTGCTGCAGTGAAATCCCAAGTCCTGTCACTTTTGAGCAGCATTTCCAGACAACATCATCATCCTCACTTTGAATTAGTTAATTAACTTGAATTAAAATTTGAAATTAATCTGATTATACCTGACAGTGAAACATATTAGCACCAGAGGTTAATGTGGGGAGAATGGTTTTGTTCTCAGGGACTTTTTCTAGCAAATTTTAAGGATGTCTTAATATTCTGAGTTTAGTATTTTAACTGAAAGGCTGGAGCTTTGATTAGAGGAAACCAGGCTGTATGAGGGAGCTTGTGTAGCTTTATATTCCTTAAAAAGAATGGATAGGTTAAAGCTGGAGTCTTTACTCCATTGAAGCACCTTGCTGTGTTGGGAATTGCAGGCTTTTAAAACAGTATTTCCATAGCAAAGCAGGGATCTTGTTCCAGGGAACATTCTATGCAAAAAACGTTGGATTTCAATGGAACCATTGGGATTGTGACCCACATTTTCTCAATGGAATATCCATAGGGTTTTTTGTCCTGTTAATCCTTTCCTTCTGTTCTTCCCAGTCCTCTGGTCAGGGTGCAGGGAATTCCCCAGTGCAGGTGAAGAGCCTGGAGGAGATCATGTGGGAGAAGCGTCAGCTGAAGCAACGCCAGGAGAAGCTGCACAAGGAAGCAGCTGCTGTGCCAACTCCAGTGGAAAAACCAGCCAAGGAGAAAAGTCCCCCATCAGGGAGTCCTGAAAACACCGTGGTGTCAGGCCCAGCTTATCAGCTTGGGAGAAGGAAAGTGGTGAAAGCCCAGGAGGATGGGCTGGGAAGCCCAGAGAAGGATCCTGCAGTGTCTCCAGGGAAAAAGGCAGCTCAGCCTCTGGAAAGGAAGGGGAAGAGTGAGTGTTGGGTGTGACCTTGGAGCCCTGGGCAGGAGGATTTGGGGGTGATGGTTGATAACTCACCATGAGCTGGAGCCCCAGAACCCCTCTGTGTCCTGGGCTGCATCCAAAGGAATGTGGGCAGTAGGTGAGGGGAGGGAAGTGAGACCCCCCTGCAGGGACATGAAGTTGATAAGGGAACTGGAGCACCTTCCCTGTGGAGACAGGCTGGGAGAGTTGGGGCTGTTCAGCTGGAGAAGAGAAGGTGATGTGGGGACCTCAGAGCATCTTCCAAGATCTGGAAGCTGGAGAGGAACTGGAGTGACAGGACATAGGGAATGGCTTCCCACTGCCAGAGGAGAGGGTTAGAGGGGACATTGGGAAGAAATCCTTCCCTGTGAAGGTGGGGAGGCCCTGGCACAGGGTGCCCAGAGAAGCTGTGGCTGCTCCATCCCTGGAAGTGTCCAAGACCAGGTTGGAGCAGCCTGGGATAGTGGGAGGTGTCCCTGCCCCTGGCAGGGGTGGCACTGGATGACCTTCAAGGTCCTTCCAGCCCACACCAGTGTGTGATTATGGAACTATCCAGAGAACCTGTTGGGTTTTTTGACCTGAGGCAGAGCAAGGCTGTATCATCTCTCCTTTTTATTCCAGCCAAATCCAAGGTGTGCCTGAAGCCTTTGGATGGGAAAGCCACACCCACCCCAAGGCAGACCCTGAAACGTAAGGCCACCGAGAGCCACCCCCCTGCTGTGGTGGCTGTGAAGCCCCTCAGTGCCACCGGGGGGGACACCAAGGAGCCCCCAGCCAAGAGAGCAGCAATGGTAAGGACAGTCCTGGAATCCTTGGCTCAGGAATGCCCTGCTTGTGTGTTTGGTCAGGGCTCAGCAGTGTCAGAGGAGAAGCAGCAAAGGAAAAAGGAAGTTTTTTACCTTTGTATCATAAAAACTCTCTTGCTTCTCCCCAGGCTGTGGCTCCTGCTCTGCCAGAGGACAGCCTGGTCTCCAGAGCTCGCAGGGAGAAACCCCAAACCAGGTAACAGTCACACCTTGTCCTTTTTCTTGATCTCTCTGGTGTGAAACAGGTGGGTTTGTTCACGTGGAAAATTGGAGTTTGAGGTAATTAATGCCAGATTCCAACGAAGAAATAATTTGAGATGGTTTTCTAGCAGTGCTTATTTATGCTGCATTTGGGTACAGCTTTTCAGTGACTTTTGGGTTTTCTAAGTGCCTGCAGATGTTCACTTTTTGTTCTTTTTATGGTCAAATTAATAAAGGTGGACAAGACTCTCTGGCTACAGATTTTGACCCTTCTTTCCCAGACTCCACGTGGATAAATCCCCAAACTGACAACTGTCCCTGCTGATCCTGGACTCTAAAATCAGCCCCAGCTTAACTGAGTCACAATCCTCGTGTCGGGTCGAGATGGAGGAGGGTTAAACTCCACCAATGGAATGTCACACACTGATTTTTCTCTCTTTCCTGTTCTTCCCAGCCCTGAACTCCACATTGGGAGCCAGGCAGATTCCCTGGCACAGTCAGAAGTCTCCAGCTCAACTTCCACTTCCTCGGAAGTGCCAGTGAAGCTGCGCCGGCTGAGCTCCACAGGCTCTGCCAAAGCTCCTCTGTCTGTGGAAGATGACTTTGAGAAGCTCATTTGGGAGATCTCAGGAGGCAAACTGGAAGCAGAAATTGACCTGGACCCAGGGAAGGATGAGGATGACCTCCTCCTGGAACTTTCTGAGATGATAGACAGCTGAACTGCACAGTCTTAAAAAAAAAGGCAAAAAAACAAACAGAAAAACCCCAACACCAAAAAAAACCCCCTACACAACCCCCCCAGCCTGTATATTTTGTTGGATACATGGAGGTGATCCTTTCCTAGCTGAGGCTGGAAGCACAGTTGGACTGGTAGGATTTAGGCAGTGTCTGCACTCAGTTGTCCTGAATTTCCCCAGACTGTCGGCAGCTCCTTCCACACGGAGAAGACAAAGCACTTGGGTTTTTTTGGGAACACAGAGATCCCATCTCCAGACTGTGGTGGTTGTGAACTGCTCTGATCCCGTGATGCTCCAAAAGCTTCAACTAAAAGCTGCCACCTTTGTCCCCCCTTGGCACAGCGGGTGCATTTCAACGCTTCGTGTTCGGATTCCTTGGACACTCGATGCCCAAAGCCTGGAGTTACTATGTCAACTCTTGAGTTTTATTGATGGACACTGTTATTTTGACTTGGATTAGGGGAATTAATGACAATGTTGGGGTGGGAGGGAGCAGGTGAATTAGTATTTTGGACCAAACACGCTGCCAAGGGTGGTGGCTGGGGTGTGTCCATCCAGCCTTACTTTGAATTACCAGGGTGCTTTTTCCTGATGGGAGCAGGATCCTGGGATGGGCAGCCAGGATTCCTCTCGTCTCTGCAGTGAATTGGGAAAGGAAGGATTGGTTTAAGTGCCTCTTGGTTCCAAGGATTGCTCCCCTGAGCTGCCCCCCTTTATCCTGCTGAAGGAATTCCTCACGCCGGGACGTCCAGCATCGTCTCACGTGCACATGGAATGACTTTGGGAGAGAGGAACAGCAATGGAAGGTTTCCTCCTCCTCTCTCTGCCCATGGAGATGGGATTTGGTGTATACCATGACTTCTGTAAATATTTTATTCTTCCATTTTATATTTGTATTCTATTTAAGGTATTAAACGTAGGCTGGTCACCTCCCCCTGCCCCGCTCGTGTCTGTACAGACCTGGTTCTGGTTTCTATATGTATTTTATTTAAGGAATTGTATTAAACATAGTCTGGTCGCCTCCTCCTTCCCTGTGGCCGAGTGTTTGTAAATGAATGAGGCACAGGAGCGGGATTTGGGGACTCAGGGCAGGGATTGTCCCTGTGCTGGCGCTGCTGAGGGACCTCAAATCCTGTGTCCAGGGCTGGGCCCTCGGTCCGGGAGGGACAGGGAGGGGCTGGAGGTGTCCAGGGAAGGGAAGGGAGCTGGGAAGGGGCTGAGGGAGCTGGGGGGGCTCAGCCTGGAGAAAAGGAGGCTCAGGGGGCACCTGGAATTCTCTGCAATCCCTGCCAGGAGGGGGGAGCCGGGGGGGGTCGGGCTCTGCTCCCAGGGAACAAGGGATGGGAGGAGAGGGAACGGCCTCAGGCTGGGCCAGGGGAGGCTCAGGTTGGACAGGAGGAGGAATTTCTCCCTGGAAAGGGTGGTCAGGCCTTAGCAGGGGCTGCCCAGGGAGGGTTGGATTCCCCATCCCTGGGGGTGTGCAGAGAAGGACTGGATGTCCCTCAGTGCTGGGTGACAAGCTGAGGATCGGGCACAGCTTGGACTCGACGATCCCGGCGGGATTTTCCCGGCGAACATTCCCGGTCCTCCCGGAGCAGTAGAGTCGCGTCCTCCGAGGCGCGCAGTCCGCCGCCGTCCCACAGTGCCCCGCGGTGGCGGCGCGGGCGGGAGCGGCAGCCATGGCGTACCGCGGGCAGGGCCAGAAGGTGCAGAAGGTGATGGTGCAGCCCATCGTATCCTGACATATCTGGGCAGGGCACGGGCAGCGCGGCCGCCAGACCCCGGGGCGAGCGCTTCGCCCCCCGAGGGCCGCGGGGTTCGGCCTTCGGAGGCCGGGGGTTCCGTCCGCGAGAGTCCCGGGAGTCGCCCCATGAGGGCCGTGGGTTTTATCCTGCGGGGATCGTGGGTTTTATCCTGCGGGGATCGTGGGTTTCATCCTGCGGGGATCGTGAGGTTCATCCTGCGGGGATCGTGGGTTTCA
>WEIV01023025.1:102876-139749 GCA_013390005.1 Calyptomena viridis | reverse complement strand
GAGCCGTCCCGTCCCAGGCGCTGTGTGAAGGTCGGGGGCGCAGCTTGGTCCCCGCTGCCCTCCGGCCACGGCCCCCCCGGTCCCGCTGTGTGGTCCGGCCATTCCCGGCCATTCCCTCCCTCCAGCCCTCTTTCTCTCCCTCCCTCCCTACGCGTCTCTCCGGCACAGGCTGCTCAGCATCACCCCTCCGAGCCCCCCTCCCCGCGCTCCCCCGCAGCCCCCTGCCCCGTCTGCCGCCCCAACCCCGCGGCGCGGGGACGTCTGGGACGCTCTGGGGACATTGCCAGGCTGGCTGTGCCCTCCCACCCTGTGGCTTTCCCTTCGGAGAGGAGCCGTCGGCTGCGTGTGTGGCTGGTCTGGTCCAGCCCGCCAGCCCGGGGAGGACAATCCACACCGCCTGCATAAAAAACAACCGCGGCATTCAGGTTGGGAATTGAGAGGCACAGAGGTGCCGCTTTGTTCCCTCTGCCCCTCGGATCCCTGTTTGGAGCTGGAAGTCCCTGGCAGGGTTGTTGGCACGCACGGGGCGGGCTGTGTCACACGTGCTGCCTCACAGGGGGTGCAAAGGGTGCCCCGGGGTCCACAGCCGGCGTGGGGTGAGGGTGGTGATGGTGACTGGGAGCCTCACTGGAGCTGGGGTGCTGGGAGCTGGAACTGGGGTGCTGGCAGCAGATCTGGGGTGCTGGGAGCTGGAACTGGGGTGCTGGCAGCAGATCTGGGGTGCTGGGAGCTGGAACTGGGGTGCTGGAAGCCAAACTGGGGTGCTGGGAGCTGGAACTGGGGTGCTGGCAGCAGATCTGGGGTGCTGGCAGCCAGAGCAGGTGCTCTGCTCCTCCCAGGGTGCCTTGGTTGAAGGCTTTGGAAGCAGCGAGTGATTCCAGTGCCCTTTGGAAGTGCCAATCTGGCAGCTGGAGAGCCCAGGGCTTTCTGAAAATCCCTCTTCCAGACCCAAAACACGACCCCAGTCCGTGGTCTGTTCTTCACCACCTGCCCTGGCCACACACTTTCCCTGTGAGCTGGGTGGTGGCATCTCCTCCGTGTCCCTCTGCTCCCCTGGCACATCACCCTTGGAGGCTGGGGTGGAAAGGAGTGGCAGTGGATGAAGGATTTTACTATGATGTCCAAAACCAGCCACAACACCGTGTGCTGTGCCTGCCACAGGGAGAATTTTGGTCATTCCCAAATGTCCTGCCCATGTATTTCTGCTCAGGCAGCACTCAGAGCTCACCAGCCCCTGTCGCCCCAGCTCTGCTTTCCTGCAGAATTATTATTTGCTCAACTTTGCTTTGATTTTCGGACGAGCTCTCCCTGAGCAAAGGACGGGGCTGCTCCCAGTGCACTCCCCGCAGAGCAATCCTGGAACATCTTGGGTTTATTAAGCCCAGTTTAGAGCCTGTTGCGCTGTGGAAGGACTCACCCAGCCCTACTCCCTGCAGTAGCCAGGCACTGCCAGCGCCGGGGAAAAGGCAGCACGGAGCTCCCAGCTGCTGGAATTGCCTCTGAAGTGTCCAGGAAAAATTGTGGTATTTGAGTGGAAATAATTGGTAGGTTAATTCCTGGGGCTCTCCCAGGAAGGAGGGCAGGCGGTGACAGGGAGAAGGGAGATAATTGCCGGCTCAGGGAAGGGTTTGGGATGTCCTTTCACAGCCCAGCTGTGTTCCCACCCGGAGCCTCCAAACCAGGAGGACAGGCAGGCAGGGACTGGAGGAGCTGTGCCAGGGGCAGAAGCAGGGAAAGGCATCACTGAGGAGGCACAAAGTGGGTACGAGACCACCAGGACCAGCTGCCCATCGCCTGGGGGTGCAGAGGGATGGGAAAGACAGGGAACTGGTGAATCCCTGCCACGTGTCATGTCCCTCATCCCCATGGAATAGAGATCCAGGTGCAACGGGGTGAACTGAGGGCAGCCCCAAAATCGCCAGAGTTCCAGAGCTTCTCCATCATATCAATTTGGGTTTAATGGGCTGCAGATGTCTGCCTGCCTGTCTGTTTGTCTGTTTGTCTGTCTGCTCGTGTGTGCCCAGAGGGGCTCCTGGGAGCCGGATCCCACCACGTGGCACAGCCAGGACGTGGTGCTGGGCTCACCAGGGCACATCCAGCCTTGGAGCCTCTTGGCCAGGGGCTTGTCTATGGGTCTGCTGGGAGACAAGGGACCTTTTTGGGCCCCTCAGTGTGTTGTGCCAGTCCAGCCATTGCCATCACCTGGAGGGCATGCAGGGGGTGGGTGACAGTGACCTCACAGGCAATGGCAGCGCCTTCATCCTCATCATCCCTAGATTTTCCCTGGAAGAACATGAGGCAGAACATGGGGGCAGCTGGCAGGACCCCGACCATTTTGCCCCTCATTCACAATCCCTCTGCAGCTTTCCCAGGCTGGTGAGGAGCAAAGCACATGCCCATTTCCAAACAATGGGCCTGCTTCCGTGCAGGAAGCAAGGTCGGATTTGTTCTCCCTGCTTTGCCCCCTCTGGCCAGTTATAAAGGGGCCAAGCCATTGTCTGAACCATTTCCATGACTCAGTCCCCAGTATCCTGCAATCCAGGGGACTCCCAGCCAGCACAAAGCCAGAGGCACCGCTCTGGTGGCAGCGGCACCGCGGGCTCCGGGCAGGGTGGGGGGCTTGGGAAAAGGAAGGCAAGTGCTGGCCATGCCTTTCCCCTCTGTGCCCCCTGTGCTGGAGGCAGTGGGATCTTTGCTCCCACCAGCTTTCCTGGTCCCTCCACCCATTGTCCCAGCTTCCTTCTGCTGAGGGAAGCAGAAAGCCAGGGGAAGGGTTGCAGGGTGGGAGCAGTCCTGGCTCCTTGCCCAGGTGCAGCCAGGTGGGGAAGGGATGGAGCAGGAGCTGAGTGGATCTCGTGTGATCTCACCTGGAAGGACAGGGAATGTCTCTGTACCATCATCTCCATGCTGGCACCTTGTGCCTGTGGTCCTGGGGATGTCCAGCAGGTCCTGGGGATGCCTTGCATCTGACTCCCTGCACATCCTGGGAATGGCTTGTTCGTCCTGGTGATGTTCCATGGATCCTGGGATGTCTTGCAGTGGGATGGAGAGAAGGAGCTGTGGCTGGAGCTGGAGTGGCTCAGAGGAGGATATGGGGAGGAGCAGAGCCAGGCTGGGGACAGGGCTCATGGATCACGGCTGGTGACACCTGGGGAGGGACAATTGGGACTCAGGGGTCGCAGTGTGGGTGGCACCTGGGGGGACCTGCCAGGCACGGGGCAGGGACAGTCACCACTGGCCACTGGGGACACTGGGACCGGGAGGAAGGAAAGGAAAGTGAAAGTCCGTGGCTGCTGCTCCGGCCTGGCTGTTGCCATGACGACCAGAACAAAGCTCCCGCTCCCTCTTTTTGGCTCAGTTGTGCAGGTCCTTGGTCCCTTTGTTAATTGTTTCCCTGTCCAGTTTGGGGGTTGCATCTCCCGCCCCCTCCTGCCCCTGGAGCAGCTCCGGGGCATCGCCAGGGCAGCCGGAGCCCGGGGGCACATGGAGGTCGCTTGGCCCTCAATAACCTCTCTCTCCTGTGACCTCTTGGGGTCTTGTCCTGAGTCAGGGGGTGACAGAGAGGACCTGGTGGCTTTGGGGGCACACGAGGCTCCTGCACTGCCTGTACAAGGGGTGGCACAGAGAACCAGTCCCCCCATCTGGGGAGGGGGTTCTGGGGGACTGCAGGGGGAGCTGCCTTTGTGTCCTGCCCTGCTGTGCTTGGTACTTGCTGCACAACCCTGGGAATGCTGTGTCCTCTCTGGGCCCGTTTCTCTCCCATCTGTGAAATGGGAATGTGTATCACTGAGCTCCTTCAGGTTTTGGGGTCTGTGGGTGCAGCCCACTCACCATCTTTTGTGTTTAATCCTTTGGGCGAAGATTAAAACTCTCCCAGATCACTTCTTGCCTGGCTCTGCCCAGCTCTGTTCCTGGGATTGTGATGGGAACAGGGCTAGGGGAGGCTCTGTTGGGGTGGATATGGGGTGTGGGTGCCCGAACCCCCCCAAACCCCCATGTCAGTGTGTGGTGTGGGGGAGCTGCAAGTCCCAGGAGCTCCATCTCTTCTCTTCTGCTCCCGGGTGAAAACAATGTTTGGAAAAAAGAAATTCCCAGGGAAGAAAATACCGGTGTGGGGGAGGAAACAGCTCCGAGTCAATGGGAACTTTCCCGGTTGGTAAAACATAAACAGTCCTTCCATGTTGACATAACATTTTAGAGATTTCATTATAGAAAAAAGACTATTTGTCAACATTTGTCCGCCCAACCCTCCCCCTCGAGCTCCAGCTGCACCCGTTGGCTCTGACTGAAGTGGGTTTTTCCCTCGGGAAGGTGGGTGATGGCATTCCCGGTGGAGCCCTTGGTGGGATGAGGGGCGTGGGGTGCTGGATGTGGGGCACAGGGTGAGCTCCTGAGCAGCCCAGGGCAGCAAAGGTCCTGCCAGGGGGGCAAAGTGATTTGATGGGATTCACCACAATTTTAACAATGATTTAACTGTAGATTTGAGACAGTAACATTCATACCATCCTAACTTCATGCATATACACAGGTAAAATGGTGTGTACACCTATTTCTAGGTGTGTAAAGGTACCTGTCCAAAATTCCCTTCAGTGAAGTACTCGCATCAAATCCCTTTAGGTTTCCCAGCAGGCGAAGGTTGCACCTCGAGGAGGCTGGAGATGTGGGGGGTTATTGTTAGCAGTGATCCTTTGAGTATCACAGACCCGAGGCTTTGGGAGCTCTGAGAGCTCCCAAGGGAGGTGCTGGTGCTCCAGGTGCTCCAAAGGGCCTCACCTCAGGCTGCTGTTCATAGAGCTGTGAGATGATTGATTTGGGGCATCAGTAAGTTTCCATCCTGGCCGTAACCCAAGCTGGTGACCATTGAAGTGGGAAGAATTTCCAAAGTGAAGTGACAATGGTACCGTTCCACTCGGGCTACAGCTCACAATGGTGCTGCTCCACTCAGGCTGCCATCCAGGGAAATGGTTTGCCAAGGCTACAGAGGATAATTGGTCATCTTTTGTTTCCCACCTTGTCTGGGCAGGTGACGTTTCCGATTGTTCCCACCTTTGCCACGCAAGAGCTGCAGGTATGACCAGGTATGACTCATGGCCCATCTGTGCAGCCAAGGGTTGGGTTTTGGTCAAGGCTCATGAGGAGCTGCTGAGATCGTGGAGCAGGGAAGAGGGATGGGGTGGAGGAGGAGGATGAAGCACCGCAGTGAAGGAGCAAAGACTCGGGGTGACGTGGGGAGAAGTGCCTGGAAGCCGAGCTTTGGAGTCTGTCGCTTGGCGTGTTGTGGTTTTGGGACCCCCCCGGGGCTGTGGGCGGGGGTCTCTGCAACCCAGGCACAGCTCTAGCCCCTGGCTGGGGGTGTCGGGGCCTCGGTCTCTGCTCGGACCGGGATCCTGGGGGGTCTTGCGGTGTCTCACAAGACTCCTCCGCGTCCCGCCTCAATCTTTTGGGGGGTCTCGGCCCCTCCGCAGGACTCCAGGGCAGAGCGTGGGAGCAGCCCGAGGCTGCCGGCGGTGTCACACGTGGGTCCCCCGGCGGGGCAGGGGGTCCCGAGGGGAGGGGACGGGGCAGAGGGGCCGCCCCGGAGCCGGTTGCTGGCTGGCTGGACCGGTGTCCCTCCTCCTCCTCCTCTTCCCCTCCTCCTCCTCCTTCTCCTCCTTCTCGCTCCCTCTCTCCGCCCGGCGCCGGGGCAGCTCCCACCGGAGGCGCCGGGGACATGGGGCGGACCTGAGCCGNGACCGGCAGCACCGGCGGTGGCGGGACCGGGCTCAGAGCGGCGGAGCCGTGAGTGCAGCCGAGGGCACGGGCGAGGGGCGCCGACACAGCCCCGGGGCGACGAGCATCCTCGGGGGTCGCGGTCCCCGATCCTGGCTGGGCTGAGCCGGGCTGGGGGGACCGCCTGGGACCCCCCCAAAGCCTCTTGCTTGGACAGGAGAAGGAAATAGGGAAGGTGGGGGTGCGGGGTCCGTCCCCCGCGCAGCCCCGGCTCCGCTGCAAAGTTTGGGGCTGCAAACGCTCCTCCGAGAACCCCCGCGCCGGCAGCCGCGGGGCCAGGAGAGCCCGGCAGGAAAGGGGTTAATCCACGGGCATCTCTCGAGACCCCTGTTCCAGCGCCTCCGGGAGGTTTCTCGCCCCTTCCCACTGGTGACCGCGGCTCCGGGTGGGACGCGTCCCCCTGTCCCGGGAACACATCGGCCACTCTGGGTGCCCTGGCACGGGGGGCAGCGGGGTGCAGGCGGTCAGACCCCCGCGACGCGGTTTGGGGGGTCACAGCACAGTGTGCACGGACAGACGGACGCGCTGTGCTGGCACAGACACCGCGGGCACACGGCCTGGCACACGAGGGTGCCCGCAGGACCGGCAGACGGCGGGGAAATGGTTCTGGGGTGCTCAGTGGTGCGGGGTTGGAGTCCCCATCCCTTGTCCCGTCCCTCATCCTCGTCTCCCTCATTCCTGTCCCTCCTCCCCGTCCCTCGTCCCCCTCCGCACACGTACAGATGACACACGTACCTTGTCGTGCATCTCCTATCGCCCCTTCCAGGAGCGCCCGGCGGGGACGGGCGATACCTGTCGGGGTGACAGGATCGCTCCAGCCAGCCCTGCAGGGCCGGGATCCGGGCAGCAAAACTCGGTCGGTGCCGCACATGGATGTTTGTTAGTGCAAGAGCGACCGGGGTCGTTTTAACAAACCGCAGCGACACGGTCGCGATAGCGCACGACCAGAGAGAGGGTTTGGGAGCGGGGATAAACCTTGTCGCTGCTATCGCGACCTCCCCGACAGCCATGGCTGGTCCTCCCGGCGCCTCCGAGCCGCGTGTCCGAGCCGCCCCGGGCGGGTTGGGGTCTCGGGGGACCGAAGCTGCTGCACAGCGGAGCCCTCCCGGCAGCGGGGCTGGTGCTGCGGGGTCCCGGGGCGGCTGGTGGGGCTGGGGGTGCACGTACGGGGGGATTTGGGGGGTTTCAGTAAACCTCGGCTCGGGTGATCACCTCGGGGACCTCCGCAGTTAAACGCCAAAGTTGGTGGCGGAAGAGAAAACCGGGAGCTGCGTCGCCCAGGGAGCCGTAAAGGAGAGGGTTTAACATGAAATGCATAAATAAATACAAAGCTTTGCTTCTTTCCCCCTCTGCCTAATGATTTCCAGGGTTTTGGTGCCAGGAAGGGATGATGCTGCCCAGGAAAAATTACAGACCGTGGCCGTGTATTGTTCGAGTCTCAGTTACATCTTGTGAAGTACCTTCAGCACAGAAAACACTTGACTTCCAAAGCAAATCTGGAGTAATAGATTTTAGGAGTGAAAAAGGACCATTAGCTCAGCTAATGTGATTTTCTCCGTAGCACAGAGCAGATAATGTCCCTTCCTTACTTTCCTATTGAGCCAATAACTCGTGTTTGTAATTCATGCAATTTCCTTTTAGTTCAATTTAATTTTGTACAGAATCCATTCTGTTGACACTGATACAGTACTTTTTCTCTCTTCTTTTTGAAAGCCTGCGATTTCAGAGGCTTTGTGTTAAAAATAGCAGCTGTCCTTTGACAAACGTGGGCAGGCTAAAGACAGTTTTTCTAAATCATTTGCAAGTGACACATTTTTACCAACATCTCCCTCCGTGCTGGTTATTTGTTTCCCTCCGGTGGCAGAGTGGCTGCCCTTGGCATCTGAGCTGGCACCTCACAAAATCCCTTTGGAGCAGATGAATAGGTAGGAATGGAGACCCCAGATTTTTAAAAACCCCTTTTCCTCTTGGTGCCATCAGGCAGCTCAGCTCCTCCTGCGTTGCTTTTTTTACTCTGCCAAATCAGAGCACCCAAACCACCCCACCCCTCCGAAATCCTTCTTGCAGCAAAGTTTGTTCCAGGCAGGGTGTGAGATGTCCTGGGGGGAATAGCTGGACTTTTTGTCTCCCTGCCGAAATGTCCATTTTCCACGGGGGCGATGGAGCAGCTCGTAAACTTGTTATGTGCTGGAAGGGGTTTAATTTCATTGATGGGCTGCAGAGAAAGGTTCATCTCCCTGCGCAGGGAAGCACAGTAAATCTACTCTTTCAGTGGGTTTATTTTTATATTTGGTGCTTGTTGGGGTCCCTGGGTGTTCGCCTGAGCCTGTCTGGAACTGAGACTCACTGGGGCTGAGCAGCCATTGGGGACCTTGGGGTGAAAAGTGGCCCTGGGAGCTGGCAGAGCTGGCAGAGGTGTGTTTTGCACCCCCAAGGTGAGTGTTTTTGGGGGCATGGGGGGTCCATCTCTGCAGCTCTGGGGATTGGGGGGTACCACCAGCACTGGGGTGTGGGTCAGAGCAGTGTCCTGAGCAGAGAGAGCATCCCCAGGGCCACAGGGGCTGGTGCTGCAGGTACTGGAAGATGAGATGGCAGCGAGAATCCCTGTGGGACACTGAGGGATAGGGAGAAGCCGGGTCACCACTGCTGTCCTTGTGCTTGGCTCAGCCAGGGATGCTCAGGGATCCCAGGGAACAACAACCCAGTCAAACTCTGACAGGTGTTGGTGTGGTGCTGTGGTCACAGCAGCTCTGCTTTTTGGGGCCCCTCACTGCTGACCCAGTGGGTCTGGGGGGTCGGGGACCCTCGGGGTGGGCAGTCTGTAAGCCCACAGCCCGTGGCCTCTTGCCACATGAGCTGGTGAGCCCCGCTTTGTCCAGAGCTGTGTTCCCACTTGCTCCACCTTTATCCCATTGTAAACACCTCGGGAGTGTTTTGTGCCGGGCTGGCTTTGTGCGTGCACGTGGAATTGCAGAAATCCAAAAAGCTTTTATCACCGAGGGAGCACCTTTAACTGCCGTGGGTGGTCTCAGGGACGTGCTGTCGGTGCCGCTCTGCTCTGCTTTTACACCCTGCAAGTTCCCAGCCGTGCCAGTAAAATGCACTCTGCTTATTTTCCTAAACAAATGCATTTATTGAAACAAAAAATACTCCCCTCCCAGGCAGGGCAGTCACTACCTAGAGCCTGTGATGCCGTGGAGGAGCTGCCTGCCCTCTTTTGTTCTCTCCTGCGGCCGCGCTGCTCCACAGAGCAGGACCAGGGATGAGATATTTTCATTTCACAGAACCACAGAGTCATTTAGGTTGGAAAAGACCTTCAGCCCAACTGTTAACCTGCCCTGCCAAGGCCACCACCTCATTTTCCCTCGGCTAGAAAGCAGTGGTGGGTCAAAGGTGCTTCTTTTTGTGAGTCTGAGAGCAGCCGGGTCTGGCAGTGGGGCTGAGGGAAGAGAGGGACTCAGGGTTAGAGGGGAGCTGGGGGGATCAGGAGGAGCTGAGGGGCTCAGGACTCACAGAGGAGCTGGGTTTGGCAGGAGGGAGAGCCCAGAAAGACGGGCAGCCCCGGGGTCGGGTGTTTGCAGCCCCGGGGTCGGGTGTTCCCCAGCTGAGGGTCCCCTGCAGCATCGCAGCCACCCCTGACCAGCCAGGGCTGGGCTTTCCTGGGCTCTGCTGCTTTATTTTTCACAAACTTTGTGGAGTTTTTGGTTTCACTGCACGGCAGGGAGGGAGATCTGGGCCACTGCGAAGTTTTGTCTGATGCGTCACTAATTCGCACCCCATTTTAACCCAGGAGAGAACACGCAAAAGGGAAATAAATTAGTGCAGCTTATGACAGTGCTGCTGGAAAATGTGCCTGTGCCTTTACCCCATCCTGTGCTTTTTGGGAGTAACTACAGGAGTGGAATCTGCTCTCTCGGGTAGGACAGCCATGCCCAGGGAGCTCCTCATGGCTGGGTGCTACTCGTGCTGGACTGAGAAGTGTGGGCTCCTCCAGCACTGCCAGCACGAGGAAAGTTGGCAGCATCCGAGGCATCAACTTTTGGAAAATTTTCTGCTGCTTGGAAACCCTGCTGCCCCCTCTGTGTCCACCTGCTCCAGGACCACATGTCCCAGGCTGGAACTGCTCCAGCCCCAAACAAGGGCTCTGCTGAGACAGCCTTGGCCCCTTCGTCCCCAAACACCCCGCCAGCCCCTTGGACCCTAAATGTCTCTGCAGCTGCTTTTAGCTGAAATCTGTTGTTTTCTGAGTAAGAAGCTACTCCTGTGAGCATTGCACTGGAGGGAAGCTCCTGTCCTGCAGCCCTTCAGCCAAAGAATGCAAATTGGGAGATGGGTCTGAAATATTTGAAATTCTGCCTCTCCATAATTTAATGCTCCATTAGCAGCCAGGCCTGCTCCAGGCATGTGACTGTTACAAAAGATGCAGGCGAGTGGCTGCAGAGGCTGGGCACCCTCCTGCCACCCACCCCAGGTCCCTTATCAGAGAGGGACAAGGTAATGTGGCTCATCATTAAAGCCACCTGAAGACCCCTGCGAGCTCCCACCAGCCCTGGCCAAAATCAGTTATTTAATTTCAATTCTGCCTGGGGAAGGTGGTTTGTGGCTTGTTCATTGTTGGGCAGAAAGAGGGTGAGATGTAAATTAAATATAGCAAAGAGAATTGAAAGAGCATGGAGGCAACAGTGAGCCCAGGGGGGTGTTTGGTCCTCTTTGCCTGTTTGAAATGGGGTTATCAGGAGCTGGAGACTTGCAGGAGAAGGAAGAGAAGGTGTAGAAGTGGGTAGGTAGAAATGCATGCGCTGGGGCTGCCACCATCCCCAGCCACCATCCCAGCTCTGCCACCCAAAATTAGAGCTCTGGGGGCATTAAACTCAACCTGTCCTGTTCAGTGGGGCTGGAAGGGCCGAGCATGGGCAGGTGATGTGGTGGGACAGGCAGGGACACGGCAGGGGCATTTCCCAGCAGAGATGAGATGTTTCATGAGGCCACACTCAGCACAACTTGCACAAGTGTCACCTCCGGTGGTGTCACCACGTCACCTTGTCCAGTGATGGCTGTGGGTTTGCAGAGAGCAGCCTTCATCCCCTGTGGTCTTCTTCTCTTGTCTTGCCTGGGTGTTTTGCCTCTGTTTGCAGCCTTGGCCAAAGCCTGGAAAACCACTTGTTTAAAAAGCTGAGCAGGGTGATGGGGTTGGTTGGATGAGTCCTGGGCTCCCATCTCTGCTCTGCTCCCCACTCTGGCAGGTGAGACCCCCAAGGAAGCCAGACCCCAGTGCTGGCCACCCCATGGCCCCTCTGCCACCACCCCGGGGTGCTTTGTCCCCACCGTGTCCCCGTGGAATGCAGGGAGGAGAAGCTCAGCGTGGGGAGAGGACGGGCCAAGGTTTATAGAGAAGCTGGCACAGGTCACCCCTGGTGTCCCCACAGGAGGGACACGGGGCCACTGCAGCACGAACTGGGGACAGGGAGGGTGTGTTGGAGTGAGTTTGGGCAGGAGGGTCACTCTCTCCCCCAGCAGCCCTTCTGGGTCACCTGCTGAGCGGGAGCTGCTGTGGGAAGGGTTTAGAAAACCCTCTGCCCTGGTCCGGGGTGGCAGCTCTGCCCGCTGCCCGCTGCCTGCCCACCAGGGCAGGGCGTAGGGGAATGCCAGAGCCCGGGGAATGCCAGAGCCCCGCTTATCTTTTGTCTGGAACAATGGAGGGCTTGGCCCTATTGTTCTCATTTCACGCCCAGCGGAAAGCGGGTCCCCTGGGGCAGAGGCTTGCACCGGAGCGTGCCTGGCTGCAGCAGGGGATCTGTGGGCAGGGACAGGCAGGGACAGGCAGGGATGACAGGCCCCCCTCGCCAAGCTGTGCCACATGGTCCTGTGTGGGTGCTGTTGCCCGTGGGAAGGTCTCCCAGTGAATTCCCCAAAGGGAGACCTTTCCTACTCATTTTTCTTGGATTTTAGGAGAGGGTTATTTTGGAGCAGACCCCCAGTGCTTTGCAGCAGAGGCTGGAGGACCCATCTGCAGGCTGGGCAGAGCAGAATTTGCTTTTCTTGGAGGTTCTCAGGCTCTGATTTGGGTTCCCAAATGCAGCACCAGCCCCTGGGCTCTCGTGCCTGGTCCTTCCTGCTGCGTTTCCTCAGGACTGTGAGGAACTCTTGGGAACTGGGCTGGGGAACACACATTTTTCAGTGGGGGAGTTGGGTGTGTGTTTTCAAGTAAAGCTGGTCCTGGTGCCTGGGTACCAGCCCAGGCACAGCCCAGGGGAAGAGGCACCAGGGGCCCTGCGAGTGCTTGGAGCCAGCTGTGCCCGTGGGATGCAAACCACAGCCCCAGAGTCCCTCACAGCCTCCTCCTTCCTTCATTTAGGGGGGCAAAGCGAGGCTGACCCATCCCCACGAGCTCCCAGCACAACTCCAGCAGCCACGTGTGACTTTGCCAGAGTGGCATGAAGTGCCTCTGGTCCCTTTTGTTGTCCCCATGCTGCCCAAGGGGTGTTGTGTGCCTGCCTTTTCCTGCTGGGAGCACATCAGGACACGGCACATGGAGGCTGGAGCTGCCAAAACCCCTCACTGGAGGCTCAGGAACCCCGAGGGAAACTGAGATAGAGCAAGGGGGGCATGACACAGGTGGCACCAGGGACAAAGAGCCCCTTGTGTGCTGCCTGGGCTGGCTGGGGGCAGTTGGATACCCCATCCCAAACAGGGAGGGCTGACAGCTTCTTGCTCCTCGTCTGTGCTGCGCTTTTGTTGTGCAATAAAAACTACCCCAATGGAGCAGCATAAGCTTGTTCCCAAACCTCTCTGCTTCCCCAGAGGGAAGGAGCCCACTGGGAGCTGGATTTCATGGAATTTAGTTCCTCCACATCCCGTGGGGTGAGGTGCAAACCCAGCCCTGCAGGATGGTCATGGTTTGCAGGTCGCTGCAGTGGGATGGGTGGTGGGTGTCCCTTACCCCAGAGCCCGAGGTCTGTCCTGGCAGTGATAAAAGTGGCTCCTGCTGTTTCTTCTGTAAATGTGAGACCTGCCCAGCAGCCCCAGCCCTGGAGGTGATGCTGGTCTCGAGCTGCTGCCTCCGGATGCTCTGGTTCACCCACAGAGAGATGAGCCATGAGCACAGGAGCCTGAATCTGCACCCTAAATCAGGGCAAAACCCATCAAAATAACTGTGGCCAAGGGAGAAAAGTCAGGCCAAAAGCGTTTTTCTCGGGGGTCTTCACCCAGCTCTGTCCAGCCTTGACTCCGGCGAGTCAAAGTCCAGTGGGAGCAGAGCCAGGGCTGCCAGTAGAGAGGGATGGTTTGGGGCAGGGGGTGTTTTGGGGCAGGGGGTGGTTTGGGGCAGGTGATGAACAGCCACTGGCACCCAGCACCCGTCCCTCAGGCTGCCTTTTCCTTCTGAGGGAGGTTGATGGCCCCGATGGTTCCTGTGGCAGGATGGCAGCAGAAAAACCTGTTGCTGGAATGTGAAGCAGCTCCAGCAGCTGGAGCTCCCCGTGCCCCAAATTTGGGCAGCAGCTGAGGGGGGCAACTGGCTCCACAGAGTCTCTGTCCCTCCAGACAGCTCAGGAATAAGGACCTGTTTTTTGCAGCTCAGGATCCAGAGCAAAGAGACCCCAAAGGTTTCCTGGACGCTGCTGCCTGTGGGGTGTGGGGTGGAAATGTGGCCCCAGGAATTTCGGGTGCCACTGTGGGCTCGAGTGCCATGCGTGAGGGGCACCAGGGCTGGCTCTGAGCATCCTTTTGGTGCTCACGTGTGTGCCCAGCTCACCTGGGAAACACGAGATGGGATTTCCCCCCACAAATGGGAGCCTGGAAAAGTAAGGACGTTATTTTACACTCACATGGTGTAAAATGCCACGAAAAGCTCAAGGGTGGGGGCTTATGGAGATGGGCTGAAAAAGCACCAGGTCCTGCTCGTCCCAAACATCACCCGTGGATCCTCCTGGCTGTGGTGCGTGGAAAAAGGGTTTGGAAAACACTTCCCTCCCTTCAGCCCCAGCGGGAGGTGCAGGGCAGGTCGTGGCGAGGTGGGTGAGCCCCGTGTTGGTTTTTTTTCTAAGCAGGAGAGGAAAAGGGTCAGATGTCTTCGCCCTCTGTCATGCGATAGGAAAGTATTGTTTACGAAACAGCGAGTCAGACCAGACGTGCCCCCCGCTCTGCCTGGAAACGCTGAGTGAGTGAAATTACACAAAAACGACACCGAGATTGGCCTCCCTGATAAGCCCCGGGGCTGCTTTTGGGCAAGGGGAGGGCAGGAACTGTGAAGGAAAGGAGGGAGAAGCGCTCCCTGCGCTCCCTCGAAGTGCTGCACCTCGGGCATCCTGGCAGGAGATGTGTTGGAGCCGGGAACAGCACCGGGAAGATAAATAAGGAGCTTTTAAATAATCGTTTTGTTTTCTCCTCGGCTGAGCACAACCTTCCAGGTATAAATAGGTGCCAGGGTCACCGTGCCGTCCTGCTGGGGCTGGGTGAGTCTCCCTGTCCTTCTCCTGGCTCCGCATCCCATGTGGATCTTACTTTATTTCTCTGGGTTTGATGATTTTTAAAATTTCTTTTGCCATAATCGATTGTTTGGTGCAAATTGGTTGAGTTGGGGAGCGGGGAGATGGAACGAGGAGGTGCACTGGGGTGGATGGAGGAGGTTTGGGAGTTATCCCAAGGATCTCTGCTGGATCCCAGGGATCTGGCAGCTCCACCACCCCTCTGTGGGCACTGGTGGGACTATGGGACTGATCTGGCCCTCTGGCAGCTGGAGAAAGGCTCAGCACCCACCCCCTGGGCAGGTTTTGCACCTGGTTTTTGCATCAAAAGCTTCTTTTAAAAATTATTTCTGATGCAGAAAAACGAAAGAAAGTAAATATCCATTTTTTAGAGTGTCAGGTTTCCCCTGTATCTTCCCTCCTTAATATGCTGTGATGCTTCTGGATTTCGTTGCCTTGCAATGCAGGGAAGGTGGGAAGGGCAAAAGGAAAAGGGGTCCCTGAGGGATTTATGCTTTTCCCTGGAAGTTTAGACCTGAGGGGAAGGGGAGGTGGAGTTTCTGGGAAGTGCTTTCAGCACTCCTGCCCCTGTCCCTGCCCACGCTGCCACTCAGATCTCGGCAAAACTCTCCCCTCTGCTGAACATCCCCTTTTCCTAAAGATCCTTTCACCCACACAACCTTCCCTGGACACAAACCCCTCTGCCTGCAGTGGTGCCTTTTCCTTATGGATATGTCTTCTGGAGTGGAAGAACAAACCCAAACCATCCTGCAGACTGTCTAGTCTTGAGGGCAGGAAACGGGAATGACCAGTGCGATCCCGGCTGTCACGTGGGTTGTCCTGGGATTGTTCCTGTGCTTTCCTCCGGGCTTTGCACGGTTTTAAATAATTCCAGGGCAGCGGAGTTTCCTCCACTTCCCTGATGAGATCATTCCCTGGCTAATAAATCTCGCTGCCAGGAAGTTCCACCTGAGGTTCAGATGAATTTTTCCCCCTATTTAAAACCTCCCTATCACTCATCCCAGTAAAGGAAAAATGTGTTTGGGTCGTGGCTGTGAAGATGGTGGCCCCGGGCCAGTTACAGCCAGGGAAGGATCCGGATGTCTCTTTGTATTTGATTTTATTTGGATAATTATAAACCTCCTGGCTGGGCTTTGTCTGTGTCCTAACACGGCCAGGCTCATGGGAGGCAGCATCCCTGGAATTTGGGGTTGTGGAGGAGGGCCCCAGCAAAGCCCTCGTGCTCGGGGCAGTGTGGGAAGGGAGAGGCTGAGGATACCTGGGGTCTCCTGGGATCCACAAGTGATGGAGGACATGGAGCATCCGTGATGGAAATCATGGAGCATCCACCATGCAGGACATAAAGCATCCCACTAACCAACACAGATCATTCTCTTCCCCCTGCCACAGCCTGAGAATTCATCTCTTCCTCCCTGCCTTGCACTTAAGTGAATTTAGTGATTAATATGGGTTATTTTCTCTCTCTCCTCGAGTTTTGAATAGCAGAACTGATTGGATTTCCCCCCAAACCTCTGGAGTTTTCTCTGCTGGCTGCATCAGGGAGAAAGGCATCTCATTAGCAGTCCTGGGTACAGCCTGGAGGCCTTTGGAGGAGGCAGGCTGGGGTTTTTGGGATAGAATTTGTAGATGCTGGTTGTAATTGCTGTAGGGTTAAATCTTCCAAGTGCTGTGTGGTAACAGGAGACCCGTGTTGCTGCTTTTCATCTTAGCAGATGGAAAATTGATGCTCCCCCAAGAAAACACCATAATGTGGCAGTGCTGAGGCAGAGGCACCTTTCTGGGGGTGAAGGGGGAGATATTGCCCATAGAGGCACCGGGATGGGGGTCCCACACCCCTGGAGAGGGGGCTGGTGGGAAGGTGGGGTGCTCAGGGTGGCACACACAGAAGGGTGACCCCCCTGCTCCTTCCTGTGCCGGCCGTTCCTGAGAGTTTCTGTGATGCCAGTGCTCCCACTGTGGTGTCACTGCTTTGCTCCGACCCTGTGGAGGTGTTTCCAGAGGCCTTTATCCTTCGTGGGGGAGAGAAAATCCTTCAGGGAACTGATGGTGGCTGGAGGTTGGACAAAGCCCCCCCTGTTTTGTGTGGACAGCGGGAAATCCCAGCTCTGGCTCACACCAGAGCTTTTCCCATGGGATGCCAGGTCTTGCCAGGGTGGAGAGGTGCAGTTGGGGTCTGGGGGGTCTCTCTGGGGTGGTGATTATCCATTGGATACTGCTGGGTGGGACATAGGCAGTTCACATGGGCACCACCCTGCCCGTGGCACTCTCAGCACTCGGTGCCATCCTGCTGCCCAGTTCTGCTCCTGCTGGGCCCTTCCTGCTGCCTCTCTGCCCTTCAGGGCATCACCCTCCCCAAATCCCCCCCTGCCCACCAAAGACCTCCCTTCTCAGCTCTGATTTTGCAGCTTTTCCGGCACCCGGAGCTCTCGGCAGCTCTCTGGGCAGAGGGAGGTTGTGGCTTTCCGTGGGAGCACCATGGGCAGGTGAGGTGTTGAGAACATCACCCAAGGATGGGGAAAGTGCTGGGTCCTGCCCTCCCCAGACTGAGAACATTTCCGCTGCTGCAGTGCCCTGGTTTGTGGGGCAGGGTGGGGACACAGCCCTGCCAGGGGACACGTGCTCCGAGTAGCTGCCATCCATCCGGGACACGTGGAGCTGTGGCTCCCATGGGGCTGAAAACACTCAGCACCCAGATGCCTTTCGGGTTTAAAACCTGCTTTTTCGGAAGCGGTAAACCCTGAGGTCTTTGCACTTTCTGGTCCGTGTCCCCCATGGATGGATGATGGATTCACATCCCCCATGGCCACCTGCTTTTGCCTTCCCAGGGAATAACCCCCCATCATGGGATGCTCTGAATCCCTGGGGAGGGATGGCAGCCCCGTGAACTTCCCCCAGCCCGGGACATTGGCCTCGACCATCCCTGGCCATCCCTGCCCGGGCACGGTGGAGGAAACCATCCATTCTTTTATGTGTGAAGGGACGCCGGGCGGAAAAGCTTGGAAACAGCCCGAAAGGACATTCCAAGTCTGGCAGGAAAGCGGCCCGTTTGTCTGGCAGGAGATGGGCTATTGTCTGTCCTGGTGGCCGGCCGGGATTCCTCGGGTCCTGCTTGGAAGAAGAAAACATCTGTGTGTGTCTTATTTTTTCCTCTGCCCTCTCTCCCGGGGGTGCTGCACGTGGCCGGTGTGTGCTCGGAGATGATGTTGCTGTCTTTGCTCCTCTGGTGTTTCCTCCTTGGTTTTTCTCCCTGTCTCCCCCTGGCTGGGTTGGTTACCTGGGCTGTGGTGGCAGGGTGAGGCCATGGGGTGGGTGGGTTTGTTTTGGGGTGACTGGGCACCACGTTGGGCTCCTGAAGGGAAGTGTCTGCAGAACCCGTGGACTGAGAGATTTGTGCTGCAACTTGGGGAGAGAGGAAAGCAAAAACCCCGAGAGCCTGGTCAACCTGATGGGCAGGTGAGGGCAAGATCATCCCAAAAATCTGGGCAGCCCAGGTCCCCCAGCCTGAGTCCTGTGGTGCCTGGGCAGGGTGGGGGTTTGCTGGCACCTCATTCCCCCCGGCCTTTGGAGCTGTTGTGCTCCACACAAATGGGGCAGATAGGATCAGGACTGGCTGGCAGGCAGGAAGGGTGGCACGGCCACCGGGAGAATTGCAGGACGTGCCGTTCAGGGGTACGAATGGGGAAAGAAAAGCTGTCACCATCCCGAAAAATCTTGGATTCGCTGGGATGGAATATGAAGGCAAGGTGGGCACATCGGTGCCTGCACAAAAAGGGCATTTTGGGGCTTTGGTGCTTGTGAGATGAGCCCCCCAAACACTGTGTGGGGATGAAGCAGCCCGTGGGTCCATCCCTGAGGATTCGTGGCCCTGAGTGGGTCTGTTTTAATCCTCCAGGTTGGAACTTCACATCCAATTCCATTCCCTCGCTTCCCCTCCACCCCGCCTTAAATGAGGAACATTAAAGGTGAAGAAGATCCGTTTCAGTCCCGGTGCCAGGGTGATTGTTCTGCCTCCATTGTGTGCCCCAGGCAGCCCCGGAGCCCACACCTGAGCCCTCGGCCGGGGACCAGCCTGTAACGAGATAACGGGGCATTTTCTCCTTTTTCCTTTTTTTTTTTTGTTCGGCAGACCGTATAATAAATCCTCAATGAGGCCTCTTTCAAACAGGGCCCTATTAAAGCACCGGCCCCATTTTAAGAGTAAACTTCCAGTGGCACCGGGAGGTTAAATACAATGGGAATGTGACCTGTTGGAGGGGTGGGACGGGGCTTTGTGCGTGTCTCAAACCAAAGGCATCGCTCGGTGCTGTGGAATTGATGCTGCTGGCACTTTGCTTGGGCACATGGGCAGCATCCCTGTCCCAGGAGGGAGAGCAGGGATTTTTCCCTTTAAAACCCCAAAAAGCCTGGAAAGAGGGAGCAGCTGTGTGCCCACACACCTGGAGGTCCGAGGTAGGAAATCGCTCAGGGCTTCTGCGTTTGTGCCTCTATTTCCACACCTGTAGCACATCCAGAACAGCCTCCTAGGACAAATCCCACCCCGGCAGGGTGCTGGAGCAGGCACAGCCCTGGGCACGGCTTCCCACTGGCCGCTTGCCAGTGCCACGCTGCTGCCAAGCGTGTCCGGTCCTTCCCGGCCGAGGCAGGCGGTGGGGTTTTGGTGGCCAGGTCGCCCCCCCGGGCTGGCCAAGGTGAGCCGGGGGCAGGAAGGGGGACGCGGGCGGTGCCGCAGGATGCGGCAGCCCCCGGGCGATGCGGAGCCGGAGGAAGCCCCCGGGGCCGGCGGAGGTTTGTTCAGCGCAGGGCAAGGGAACTGAGATTAAAAAAAGCCCCGCTAAGATCAGAAAGGCTGGCGCGCACAGTGCCCTATTGTGGAGCTGTCACACTTCCCTTTACTTTATTGCTTTTGTCCAACACCCCATTGTTCCACTTCCTTTTGTCCCCTATTCACAGCCCTGGCTTTTCATTACCCAGCCGGCCTTGTTGTTTTCATTTCTTTTGTTTGAAGTTCCTGAGAGGAAGGTTTTATTTTCAGCGGTTTGATTAATTCGCAGCTTGAGCTGGGCTTTGTTTGTTATGTAATTGCTGCCCTGAGCCCGGCTCAGCCCCCCCACCCCAGTTTGGACCCTCAAAGTGGGTTTAGGGTCTCCTGATGAGCCGTGGGGTTGTAAGGTGAGAGGGTCCAGGTTGTGGGGTGCCAGTTGCCGGGCAGGATGGTGTCCCCATCCCACCTCAGCAGCCCCTGTGGTCCCACAACCCAGATCCCGGATCCTGGCAGCAGCCGGTGTAAATCCCTCCCTTAACAGCCTCCTTTTCCCATTATTCCTCCCTGAAAGGCGAGTTTCGGGAGGGGGATGTTTGTTCTCATTCTTGCTGTGTGGTGTGAGGGTTGGTGGCCCCGAGAAGGCAAATCCACGTGGGCACTGCCCCGTGCACGAGGCTGATCTTGGCATGTCTGGCACTCGCCCTTGGATACGACCCCAACAGCCCTGGAGGGTCCAGAGAGCTGGGGCTTTGCAAGGAATGTGGCTGTGACATGTTTTTTGGGACAGATCCCACTGAATACCAGCTCTGGCCGTGCTTGGGGTCCCCTGGGGTGTTACAGCTCATCCCCCATAACACCTCACCATCACTTCTGCAGTGCCCATCCAGCAGCACTGGGACCTGGACTGGCACCCACAGCCGTGCTGGGGAGGTCAGGGAGAGCCATTCCCAGGCTCTCTCCTTGCCCTGGCCTGGGCTCAGCTGGTCCCAGCTCTGCTGTGCCGTGGCTCCCAGGGGAGCAGTTCTGGTGGCCGTCCCAGCCATTGTTCAGTGGGACCAGGATTTCCATTTCCCGTCGGCGCAGGAAACCTGCCTGTGCCGCTGGCTTTCTAGGCACAGCTCCTGGGGTGGTGAGGGGGGCACATGGGCACCCCTGGGCTACTGGCACGGGTCTGGCACAGGTCTGTCATGGTCAGCCTTGGGTTGCCCCATGCCAGGCTGCTGGACAAAGCACAAAAGGCACGTGCTCATGTTATTCCTCAATCCCAGGCCTCCGGGATGTCTTCTTTAGGGATTTGTTACTCCACTCCCCTCACAGCCTGAAGTGTGAGGGGTTTGTTTCCCCAGGGATTGAGTCCCAAATCTGTAAAAACCTGAGTTTGAGAAGGCAGGAATAAGAGCTCAGATTTGCCAGGCCGTGGCAAAAGGCAAGAGAAATTCATGGAAGTTCAAGAGAAGTTCATGGAAATTCAGCACTGTGGGGCACCCCGGTATGGGGCCAGGCTGGAAAAGGGGTGTCCCTGTCCCCATGGCTCTGCTGATGGCCCTGTCACCCTGCAGGATGTCCATGAGGAGCCCTGTTTCTCCCCCCCTGGAGCTGGATGGAGCGGGCAGCATGGTGAACTGCACCATCAAGACGGAGGAGAAGAAGGACGGTGGCTTTGAGTCCCCACCAGGGGCTGCCCCCAGCACTGAGCCCCGTCCCAACGACCCCCCAGGGCCACCACCGAGGGACAGCACTGACCCCCAGGCGCTGCCACAGGTGAGTCCCATGGCTGTGACAAACATTGTCCTGGCTGGGGTCCCGCCAGGCTGGCAGAGCCCCACGGCCATCCCTGCTCTGCACCCAGGCTCCCATCCCTTGGCAGAGCGGGTGGCTGTTTCCCTGGGTGATTATCCCTCATCCTGAGGAATTTAAGCTGAGGCAAACAAGTCTTTCCCGCCTGAAGAGCAGCGATGCTCTCAAGCCGGGCTGGGGAGGAATGTGCCTGGCAGAGAGTGGTCTGAGCATCCCACCGGACCAGTACCTCCTGCCTGGCCCCCGGGGGTGTCCCTGTCCATGGGAGCAGTGTCCAGTACCGCTGTGTGTCCGCAGGAATCCCGCTCTCCCACCAGGGATGTGCCCGAGCCCCGGCGCTCTGCCTTCGAGCCCGCTGTCAGCAGCCAGGAGAAGCTGGACTTCAACAGGAACTTGAAGGAGGGTAAGAAATATTTCCAACTTGCCTCTCGGGATCCCTTCCCGCTCCCTTCAGGCCCCCAGGTGTTCTAACAAGGCTTTGGGATGGGATGAGCCACCCCGTGCTGTGGTGCAGAGCCTCGGGATGTGCTCACCTGGTTGTCCTCTCCCTCTCCCTGCTCTGCCAACCCTGGTCTCTGCCAACACGGACAGTGATGCCAACCATTGAGAAGTTGCTGTCCAGTGACTGGAAGGAGCGGCTGCTGGGCCGAAACACCGCCGAGTCCAAGGAAGTGAAAGGTGAGGTCTGTCCCCACCACCCACCTCCACCATCCTCCCTCTCCCACTCTGTGCTCAGGTAGCCTGGACTGGGAACACGGTGTTGCCCACCTTGGTGGGAGGGGAGATGTCCCTGTTTCATTGGGATTTGCCCTTTTTTAATTTGAGTTTTTGGGGTGAACATTTCTGATGATAACTTGCCTCTGACTGCACAGAGGGGGTAGTTCAGCACTGGGATCTTTTTGGCCCCCACCCATTAAACATTCCTTGGCCACACATTTCTCACCACGTGGCTTTGGTGGCAGTGGGACTTCTCTGCCCACCCAGAAACCCTTCTGTTTTCTGTACCCATCCCAAAGACTCCCCATCCTGCTCCTTGGCACTGGCAAGACAAGGGTCAGAGGAAATGGGAATTGCACTCCTTGAATTACCAAACCACACCAGTTATTTCCCACTCAGCAGTGCTGCTGACACTTCACCCTCCACAGTCCTGACCTTCAGCCACTTGTTTTTTTCCCAGGAACCCAGGAGAGCCTGGCAGAGAAGGAGCTCCAGCTACTTGTCATGATCAACCAGCTGTCCACGCTGCGGGACCAGCTCCTGACGGCCCACTCGGAGCAGAAGAACATGGCCACGATGCTCTTTGAGAAGCAGCAGCAGCAGATGGAGCTGGCACGGCAGCAGCAGGAGCAGGTGGGCTCAGGGGACCACCCATCCCTCAGGGATCCCTCTGGGATCTGCTGGCTGTAGGTACAGGGACTGTGATGCCTCCCTGGGGATGCTGGGGAGGTGGCTTTGGCATCGAGGGCAGTGGGATTTCTGTCTGCCCAGAAACCTTCCTGTTTTCTGTGCCCATCCCAAAGCCTTCCTGTCTTGCTCCCTTGGTGCTGGGAGGGCAAGGGTGAAAGGAGATGGGAATGGAGCTCCTTAAAATAATTAAATCCCACTGGGTCCTTCCTGACTTGTGCCCACATTGCTCCATGAACACCTGTTTTTTCTCTCCAGTGGACAGGCACTGTGCAGTGCTAAGGGCAGGGATGACACCCCTGGGGTGGGGGTGACACATCCCCCTCAGCCCACTTCTCTCCTCATGACCCTTGAGGTGGCTCAGGGGAAGCTCATCCCCCTTTCCTCCCTCCCCTTGGCCCTTGAGACCCTCTGCAGACTCCTTGTCTCTGTTTTGGTGGTGGTGGGTGGCTGGAGCCCAGCTGGGCACTGCCATAGATGCCACTGAACCCACTGTCCCCTCTGCCAGATTGCCAAGCAGCAGCAGCAGCTCATCCAGCAGCAGCACAAAATCAATCTCCTGCAGCAACAGATCCAGGTAAGGGCAGGGGACACCTCCCCCTGTCCCCATGTCCCTCTTCCTGTGCTGGATGGTTGCAGCCTCCTCCTGTCCTTGTGCCCCTTCCCTGGGCCAGGTGAGGGGATGTCACCTTCCTGCAGTGTCCTACAGTGGTTATCTGGTCTCTCTGCTCCTCTCCCCTCCAGCAGGTCAACATGCCCTATGTCATGATTCCTGCCTTCACCCCCAGCCACCAACCTCTCCCTGTCACCCCCGACTCCCAGCTGGCGCTGCCAATCCAGCCCATCCCCTGCAAACCAGGTGAGAGGGGTCCCCTGGGACTGCCCCAGCCCTGGCCACTTGTCCTGTCCCCCAACCTGTCCCCCAACCCCTGTCCCTCTGCTCCCCACAGTGGATTACCCAGTGCAGCTGCTGCACAGCCCCCCTCCTCCCACGCTGAAGAGACCCGCCGGCCCGGGCCACCTCCCGATGCAGGTACGGCCCCAAAACACCTCCATCTCCCGGGCTGGGGGGCTGGGGGGGCTGCACTTCACCCCCATCCCCTCCTCTGCCACAGGAGACCTCGCAGCCGCTGAACCTGACAGCCAAACCCAAAGGTTCCGACCTCCCCAGTGCCTCCAGTTCGCCCAGTTTGAAGATGAGCGGCTGCCAGTCCCTCACGCCGAGCCACGGGGCCACCAGGGACCTGCAGACCAGCCCGTCCAACCTGCCTCTGGGTGGGTTCACCGATGGGTGGTCCCATGGCATCCCCCTGGCGGGGGTACCCGCTCCCTGGGGTGACCTGGGTGGGCCCTCGGGGCACAGCTGTGGTGGCCGGGGTGGGGTGGGGGTGCTGGTGCTGACGGGTGCCTGTGCTGGTGTCCTGCCAGGGTTCCTGGGCGAAGGCGATGCCATCACCAAAGCCATCCACGACGCGCGGCAGCTGCTGCACGGCCACGGCGCAGCCATGGAGGGGTCGCTGGGCAACCCCTACCGCAAGGTGAGGGGCACCCTCCGGGTGGGCACCGGGTGGGCACCGACCCCTGTCTGACCCACTGTCACCAGCCAGAGCCAAGTGTCCACCCGTGAGCAGGTTCCCTGGCTGGGAGCTGGTTCCTGACTCCCTGCTCTCCTGCAGGATCATGTCGGGATTGATTCTTCCCCGGTGAAGGAGAGGATGGAGGAGCCCCCTGCCCACCGGCTGGACGAGGCTCTGCTGACCTGTGAGATGGATGGTAGGGGTGGCTGAGAGCACCATGGTGACCCCTTGCTTGCTCCTTCCTCTGCCTCCTGACTCATCCAGGGTCTCCCTCGCAGGCTCCCGGCACTTCCCCGAGTCCAGGAACAACAACCACATCAAGAGGCCCATGAATGCCTTCATGGTGTGGGCAAAGGACGAGAGGAGGAAGATCCTGCAGGCGTTCCCAGACATGCACAACTCCAGCATCAGCAAGATCCTGGGTGAGTGCTGGGGGGCTGGGGCAGGACCCCCTCTGCACCCCCAGGGGGGTGCATCACCCTCGTCCGTGTGGGTGATGCCCACCAGGACAATGCCACCCCTTCTGTAACATCACTCTTGGAGGTGCCAGTAGCAGTGTGGGGCTCATCCAGGCAATGTCTCCCACCTCCCTGGTCACACCAGCCCTGTGGCCATGGGCACATGTGTGTCTGTGCCTCAGTTTGTGATGCAGGTGTGGGAGGTGGAGCTCCCAGGGGGGGTTGAACTGTGCTAGAGGGTGAAGAACACCCAGGAAAGGGGCACACAGAGACTCAGAGCAGGATTTATGTGATGGGCATTGTCCTTGGAGGTCCCTAGTCCAGATTTCTATTCCAAAGTCCAATCAGGATGCTCAGGGCTGTGTCCTGTTGACTGTTGAGCATCTCTAGAAACATTGAGGCTCTCCAAGCACCTCCAGCTTGTCTTTTTCCCTCCCAAACTGGTCCAGCTGCATCCTCCCAGATGTTGAGCCGAGGGGATCAATCCCTGGAGGTACCTGGGGAAGGTCAGGGGTGGGGATCTCTTCCCAGTGTTCCTGGAGTGCTGACTGTGGCACCGATCTCTCACCGTACAGCTGCTCTCACTGGCTGTAAACCCAGGTGCTGTTTGCACAGGGAATTACATTAATTAATGCCATTAGTTAATCGACAGCATTAATCTTGTGGATGTGTATCCCAGCCGGGAGCCTGGGTTTCATCACTCGGGCAGGGTGTGAGGACGCTCTGCTCCTCTCCACACAGGTTCCCGGTGGAAATCCATGACGAACCAGGAGAAGCAGCCCTACTACGAGGAGCAGGCCCGGCTGAGCCGGCAGCACCTGGAGAAATACCCCGACTACAAGTACAAGCCCCGGCCCAAACGCACCTGCATCGTGGAGGGGAAGCGGCTGCGCGTGGGCGAGTACAAGGCGCTGATGAGGAACCGGCGGCAGGACGCCAGGCAGGGATACTTGATAGGGTAACGCAGCCCTCACCCCCTCCCGGGGGGCTCCTCGGGGCGCCCGTGGGGTGGGTGTCCACCTGGTACCTATGGGGTGGGTGTCCACCTGGCACCCGTGGGGTGGGTGTCCACCTGGTACCTATGGGGTGGGTGTCCACCTGGCACCTGTGGGGTGGTGTCCACCTGACACTCATGGAATGGCTTTTTACCTGGTACCTATGGGGTGGATGCCCACCTGGTGTCTGTGGGGTGAGTGCTCACCTGGCACCCACGGGATGGGTACTGACTTTACATCCATGGGGTGGGTGCCTACCTGACACTGTGGGGTGGGTGCCCACCTGATGGCCATGGGGTAGGTGCTTACTGGCACCCATAGACTGGGTGCCCACCTGGTTCCCACGGGTTGGGCGCTCACCTGCTGTGGGTGCCCACCCGATGCCAATGCGATGTGTGCCACAGGGAAGGAGTGGGACACCTCCACATCCCATCAGTGATTGTATCCCCTGTCCCACAGGCCCCAGGGCAGCCAGGTGCCCCCCGGCTCCTCGGACGTGCTGTACCCACGCCCGGTGGGTGTCCAGCTGCCACCCCCCCTCATGGAGCACTACCTGCCCCGCAGTGTGGACCCCAACATGCCCGTCATTGTCAACACGTGCAGCCTCAAGGACGGGGACACGGGGGACGACGGGCACTCGGTGGCCGATGGGGACATGTACCGCTACAGCGAGGAGGAGGACTCGGAGGGTGAGGACAAGAGTGACGGCGAGCTGGTGGTCCTGACAGACTGAGGGGGCATGGGGGGGCTGTGGGGAGGGGTGGCAGGGCTGGCTGCCACCACAAAGGAGGTCACAGCATCTCCTGATGGGATGGGACGCAGCCGAAGGGAGCAGGGGAGAGTGGCTGCCTCCCCCAAGGTCCCCTGAAGGTGGCACCCAAATTTGGGTGGTGATGAGCTGTGGGGGTGGCCAGGATGTGCTGATCCCACTGGGCAAGGTGGTGAGGGCTGGTTTGGCCTTGCTTCAGTGGCTTGGAGAGCTAAAGCCACCCAGCTCAGAGATGTGGATGCCACAGCTACTGCACTGTCACCCCCGGAGAGGGGACCTGAGGGTACTGGGGTGCAGGAGAACCTCCAGAGCATCTCCCAGCCCTCCAGCACCTGTGGGTCTTGCAGAGCCTCACCTGCAGTGAATGCCAGTCCACTGCTGGGACATGGGGTGGGACATGCTTGTCCCTCATTCAGCCTGGTCTGACCTCCCCACTGCATTTCCCACTTGGTCTTTCCAGCCTGCCAGCAAATTCCCACAGAGCCATTTTTAGTCCTTGCCTGGCCCAAGCTCCATCCTCGGAGCCTTTTGTGCTCCTGACAGCTCTGGCCACTTTGTAAATAAAGCAGGGGCTGTTCCCACTGCACTGGCCCCCAGCCCTGCCCTGGCTCAGGAGGGACGTGCCCGTCCTTCCCTGGGCACCTCTCCCTCAGTGAGGCACAGGCTCCACCTGAGACCTTCATGGTGAGACCATAGAGGGAGGGAAAAACAACAGCCATTAGGAAAAACAAGGAAATAATGATAAAAAATTACCTTGTTCCAGTCAGAGCCCTTTCCCAGGGGGTTTGGGGTGTGGCATGGCTGTTCATGGGAGGGGTGCAGGGGTGAGTTCACAGTGTCCAGGGAGGTGTGTGCAGTGTCCAGGCGTGAATGTGCAGTGTCTGAGTGAGTGTTCAGGTGAGTGTGCACAGTGTCTGTGTGTACACAGTGTCTGTCTGTGCACGTACAGACTCTGTGCAGTGTCTGTGTGTGTGCACAGTGTGTGGGGGTGTGTGCAGTGTCTGGCTGTGCACACAGTGTGTATGTGTGTGTGTGTGCACGCAGTGTCTGTGTGTGTGTGCAGTGTCTGTGTGTGTGTGCAGTGGCTGTGCACACTGTGTGCAGTGTCTGGCTGTGCACACTGNGTGTGTGGGTGTCTGTGTGCGGTGTCTGGCTGTGTGCGCAGTGTCTGTCTCTGTGTGTGTGTGTGCAGTGTCTGAAATGTGCAGTGTCTGTGTGCGTGTGCAGTGTCTGGCTGTGCCCACAGTGTGTGTGTGTGTGTGTGTGTGCAGTGTCTGGCTGTGCTCGCTGTGTGTGTGTCTGTCTGTGTGTGCACAGTGTCCGTGTCACAGTGTCTGGCTGTGCACACTGTGTGTGTGTGTGTGTGTGCAGTGTCTGGCTGTACACACAGTGTCCGTGTCACAGTGTCTGCCTGCACACCCACACACTGTCCATCTGCACGGGGTCCGTGCACCTCCCTGTGGCAACAGCCAGAACAGGCTCCGTGGCTGCGGCTGCAGCCCGGCACGGCAGGGACCTTGCTGGGGACACCGAAGGGTTTGTGTCCTGCCGGGGGGGGTTTGCAGCAGCCCCCTGTGCCCACCCCCAGGGCGGGGGTCTAGAGCAGCAGCTCTGCAGCATCAGGGCCCCGGTGCTGCCCCACTGCCATTGGGACATTCTTTACCCAAGGGAGCATCCTGCCTCCTCACCTGCCCAGCAAACACCTCTCTCTCCTCTTGCCCTTTGTCAGTGCTTTATTTATTCCCCTCCCTGTGCTGGGGTTCCAGGGAAGGGGTCCTGGCTCCCACTGTGGGGTGGGCTGGGCTGCGTGCAGAGGGACTGGACACAGATGTGCCCCACAGCTGCAGCTCTTCCTGTCTCCTTCATTTATTTTTTTTTTAAAGATTGTAAATATAGATAGAGCTTTATTTTGTTAATAAGACGATGAGTAACTTAACCTGTATATTTCACATACCTGTTTACAATCATCCCCCAGTCCCTTGGCACAATAAAGATGACTTTTTAAAGCAGAGATCTGGGCCTGGACTTCAGCAGTTTGGGGTTTAGGGCTGGAGGAGGAGTCCCATTGTGAGGGGACATCTCCAGCTGCAGAAAGGTCAGCAGCATCCCCAGAAATGCTGCCCCTGCTCTGGCAAAAGCTCCCACACATCAACCACCCCCAATTTCCACCTACCAGCAGCTTTTATTTTGCACCAAGACAAACACAGATGCAACAATAGTCCTGGTTCTTGCTGGGGAGGTTCCTGTGCCCACAGGGACGGGACAGCCACCAGCCAAGGCAGGGCAGAGGGGTCTGATTCCACCCCCAAGTGATGCACAACCACTGTGATGAGCTGGACAGTGCTCAGCAGGTCAGGAGGGCCTGTGATGGGGGAGAAGCTGAGTGCTGAGGGGGTGAAGCTGTGCCCAGCTCCTGGAGCAGGTCAGCTCTGTCCAACTCCCTCCTGGGGGTCCCAGGCAGGGACACAGCCAAGAGAGGAGCACAGGGATGGTGAGAGGGGCAGGACTGGCTCAGGGGCAGATGGGGAAGGCAGAGCTGGGAGCCCCTTGCTCTGGCAGAACACGATACCATGAGGGTAATGAGGGTCTGGGGGCCATGGGGACAGGCAGGGCCAGCTGTGGGCTGAGCACAGCACAGGGGGTGCACACACCCAGTGCCCACCTGCAGCACCCCCCTGGTCCCAAACCCACCCGACTCACCTCTGGCTCTGCCCCTTTCTCCTTTGCACCATCCGAGCTGGAGCACAGCAGCTCCCACCCCTCATGGAAAAGGGTCCCATGCCTGGGCTCAATACTGTCCCAGGGAAGGTGCTGGTTTGGAGGTGGGAGCCCCAGTGACCCCCAGGGCACGAGGGGACGGACGGCACATGGTGACGGGCACAACGTGAGCGCTGGGCAGCAGAAGTGACTGGGCAGCTCTGGGGGCCCCTGAGCCGATGGAGGGGGGACCTGTTTCCCCCCTCGGGGACAGCACAGAGGGAGCAAAGCGGGTGCCAGGCCAGGCAGCAGCAGTGCCAGCAGGGCACGGGCACACCGGGCTCTGGGGCCGAGTGGGGCTCAGCCTTAAGGCGATGGTGAGGCTTCCTCGTGTAGGCAGCGGCCTCTCCGGGGCCGTGGTCCTCTCCAACATCTCATGGTCCAGTCTTGGGCATGGCCAGGGTCTCCTGTCAGCGCTGGCCGGGTCAGAGCTCCTCTCCTCCCCCTTCCCACCGTCAGGACCTGCCCTCGCCCCCGGCTGGGTGGGGAAGGGGCGAGGGGGATGCGAGGACAGAAGAGCTCAAGGGCTTGGAGTCGCTGGTGTTATTTGGAGACCTGCAGGGCTGTGACCACTGGCTTCATCTTGAAGTACTGTTTAAACCTTAACTTTGCATATCTGCCAAGAGAGGAGAAGGGGACAGACCTGAGGTGCTTGTCCCCCAGCCCCGTGTCCCCTGGCCATGGCACGGAGGGACCGCAGGGATCCTCTTGCTGCAGCGATTTAACACTGAGCTGTGCTGGGAGCAAATGAAGTGAACTCACCTTAAGAAATTAAAGTCTATGGTAGAGTATTTATCCTGGATCAGGCCCCAGCATGCCCAGAGGAAATGGGATGCCTGCAAGAGACAAAACAAGGATCAGAAACAGACACGGAGCATCCCTGCCCGCGGGATGAGGCATGAGCCTCTCCTGGCTGGCTCCCAGAATTCCCACGGCTGTGATGGCAGGAGGGGTGGCAGCCAGCTGAGACTTGCCCACGCCTGTATTTTTATACCTTCCTGAGGCGGGTCCCAGCTGGAGTGAGGGATGGCAGCAGGAAGGATGCTGAACACAGCGTGCTCAGGGTACCAGCCCCTGTGCTTGCAGCAGCTCCAGCCAGGAAACCAGATGACATTTTGCTCTAAGTTTCCAGCAAATTGGCTCAGGCTGCCCATGGCATTTACCATAGAGGATTTCCTCATGTCTGACCTCTCTGAAGGGATGCCCAAGGCCACGGCTATCAGAGACACACTGTCCCTTGGCACACGTCGGTGGGGCTGCAGGCAGCCAGTGCTGTCTGTGACCTTGTCCAGGAGCTCAGTGCCTCCAAGATGCTGCCAAGGCTCTTTGGGGCACCATGCTCCTGTTGCCCCAGGCTGGTACCTGCACCTCCATCCTCCCCAGGTAAGCTGCAAGCCCAGGAGCAGAGCAAAACCCATCCCCTGGTTTGTGTTTTTCACCTCTCAAGAGCAACTGGTTCCTTCCCAGCTCCACCACTTACCAAGGAAAACTTGTTCACTTGCACATAGAGAACCTCCAGCTCCTCCTCGGTCACCCCAGAGCCTCCTGGGTCCCCCTGGGCGAGCTGTTTGTAGGCCTGCAGGTAGGAGTGCAGCCACTGCAGCTGGGTCTCCTTGCTGGGGTACAGGCAATAATCCACCTCCTTCACACCTGTGAGGGCAGGGGGGTCAGTGATGCCAGAGGGAGGGATTCTCCATGGCAAAGAGAGTCACCAGGGGGTTCTTCCCATGCACGAGGTGAGCAAACCCAGGTGTGCACAAACCAAGGACTGACTGCTGATTCAAGGTTCCCACCCAGCCTCATGGTTAACACCCATGCAGGAGTTGCATCCCAGAGGTATCCAGATGCCCAACATGCGCAGAGACCCTCCCTCACACATCACTCTAACCCTGAGTAGCCCTGTTTCCCACCACAGGACTCGAGATAAAATTTCCTTCTCCATCCACAGGGATGTAGGGACCCCATTTCCCACCATGGGACTGGGGACACAACTCCCTCCTCCATCCCCAGACATGGGGGATGAGTGTCCCCCCCCAGGACAGCTACTGCCAGTGTTGGGGGGGCCTTTGGTGCAAGGAGAGGAGCCCAACTCACCTGCAAACTCGTTAAAGTGGTTCCCAATATCAAAGGCCTGGTAGTTGTACCCGGTGTACTCGTAGTCTATGAATCGAACGTGCTCTGTGGAGGCACAAGGAGGGGCTGTGAGGGGGGGATGGAGGTGACAGACGCCCCTCTGGGCACACACAGCTCTGCCACAAACCTCGTGTCCTGTCGTAGATGATGTTCTTGCAGAGCAGGTCGTTGTGGCAGAGCACGACGGGGGAGCCCAGCTGGGACAGTGTCTCCTTCATCCAGGCCAGCTCCTGTTCCAGGGTCTCCAGGCTGGGCAGATCCTGCTGGAGGCTGGGGAAGGGGACAGGGTGGAATCACTGCTGCTCACGGGGAGCCTCCTGGGAGGCAGAGCTTTTGGTGTGTGTTATAAACGAGCTCATCAGGGACACAAAGCAGGACTAACGAGGCTGGTTTTGGGGGTAGGGCAGATTTGGCTGCGTGGTACCAGGGCAGCCTGGCAGACACCACAGCACAGCCTCAGCCCTTCCCTTCTCCCCAAACCCCCACATCCATCCCCCAAATTCACCCAACCTGCCCACAAGCCCCTCCAGCGCTCACTCCCCAAACGCCCAACTAACCCCCGGCAACGGGAACGTTTTGGACTCTGCCAGGGCACGTAGCCTCCCAGTAACCTCAGGAGTCTCAGTTCCAAGAAGCGAGCTCGTTAATGATTGCCTAATTGGCTGCACTGAAGGCGCAGGCTTGGGTAAAGTCTGCCTGCGGCGGGGCGAGCGCTGAGAAAAGCCCTGCTGCCTCCTGCCACAGGTTAATGATTCGCTTGCCTTGGGGTTCATTCACCTCCTCCGCCTCTTGGGGCTGCCCAAATCCTTCCCAGACACCCCGACACTCACCTGCTGTCAACCCAACCTCCCAGAAAGGGCGTGAACTGGTTTGAAGTGGGAATTGGCTGCTTTAATCTATACTGGGTTTCTAGTATTCATCGTCAGCTCAACTCTGCTGCTCAGATCCCCACCATAAGCACGGCTTGAGCTCCAGGTTATTCTAAGCTTAAATTCCAGGCAGGAGGACGAGGAGGATTAGCACAGCCACTGGGATCCTGCCTGGATGCTGTACAGACACATCCCAGAGCTGCTTCTGCTCCAACACAGCAAAAATCACCCCCAGGCTGGCAGGAGAAGGTGCCAGAGGTGCCTCCACCCCACCTGCTCTTGGGGCTCAGGGAAGGATTGTGATCCAGAAGTGGCCACGTGGCTGGATCCAGCCCCCAAACCATGCCCAGATTCCCACAAAGGCTTTACCTGGGAACCAGGGCTCTTCCCCCTGGTCCTGGACACACTTAGAGCTGGGTGGGCAGCGGGTGCCCAAGCCAGAGCCTGGCTCTTTGGGATCCCTCTGCCTTTACCTGGGGTTGGATACCTTTGGGCTGAGCTCCGTCTTCACGAGGGTGAGGTATTTGTGCAGCTTCTGCCAGAGGATGGGCTTGGGGAGGCTCCCGTTGGCGTGGATGGCGTGGACTCGGGCCATCTCCTGAGCCACCAGCCTGGGGGGCAGCACAGGTAAGAGGGGTTCTGATCAGTGTTCCCGAGAGAAGCACTCCTTAAAGCCCTCTTGGGATGTCTTGAGGAGGAAACCCCAAAATCAGGTTTAAAAACACATACATCTAAACCACCCCTCCACGTCAGCTCTGAGCCTCTGAGGCGTTTCAAGACCCTCTCTGGGTCAAACAGCATTCACCTTTCATTCAGTGGGCACAGGGCAAATTCAAAGGGAAAATTCAGCCCAAATCTGTGGTTCCCAGGAAATCTCTATTCACCAAAAGCTGACGCTTTAAAAATCTGGTGATAAACTCGCTGCAGTTCAGCTCATTTATCTTCCAGCACCAGCCAGGCCTGTGCTCACAAGCACCATCCAGAGCCAAAGCACTGCAGGAAGAGCTGGAAACACGGAGCAAACCCCTCGTGCCTGGAGAAGCACCAGTTCCCCCATCCCACGGCTCCCCCCAGGCCGACATGGGGGTCCCACACACCTGAAGATGTGGGGGTCCCGCACATGGTGGGGTCCCAGAGCGATGCCCGGCAGGAACTGGTAGCACAGCCCGTTCTGGAAGGCGCAGTACAGGTTGGGGGCACAGCCGTGGGCACGCAGCACCTGGAAGTTCCTCAGCTCCGTCTCCCGGTCCACGAGCAGCTCCGTCTTCCTGCCGTAGACACGGACCAGCACCGCGTCCGCCATCCCCTCGTCCGTGTAACAGGCCACCAGCTTGTTGGTGATGCCATCAGTGAAGAGCTGGAGAGGGGGAAAAGCAGCAGAGTTAATGCCTGTATATCCCTGCCGTGCCAGTGGGAATGGGGAAACCCCTTTCCACCATCCCAAGGGGAAACAACACAGCAATGGCAGGAATGGGCCAAAGAAAGTGTGAGGCAGCACAGCCAGGAAAGCTCCTATGGGAGGTGCCATGAGTTTGCAAGGCCTCGAGGCTCAGGGGTGAACTGGGGCTCTGCTACAGCCACAGGCACAAGGCTCCAGCAGCACCAAGCTGGCGGTTTGGGTGGAAATCCTGCTATTTTTCACCTGGCAGCTCAGGAATAGCTGAGGCCAGATGTGCTGCCAGCACTCTTGGCAGACCAGCAGCCCCGGGATTCGCTCCCAAAAGATCAGCATAAATCTTTTGGCACAAAACGAACGAAAAAAAACCTCAGCAAGGCAGAAAACAACCCGGAGCAAACACCACCACCCCATCCCCTCCTCCGACCCTCCCCGCGGGGCCGGGGCACTGATAGGCGGGGACGTCTCTGCTGGGGACGTCTCGTGTCACTGCTCTGACGGCTCCTCGCAGATGGAAAGAGAGTTTTGTTCTCCCGTCACTCCGCCTTGGCCGCCTGCCCGTGCACATGCCGGGGCTGCTGCCAAGCTCTGCTCCCCATCCCGACGGGATTCCGGTCACTGCTGGGGCACTGAGGGGTTTGGGTCTCCAGCACCCCCAGGAAACCCCTTCCATCGCCCCCCACACCGTGGGATGCTCAGCCCCATGTGGTCCTGGCTGGGCACATTGGGATGCAGCTGCTCCCCACGGGAATCATTCCTTCATCCCTTTGGGACCTGGGGGCTGGAGCAGGTGTGATGCTGGTGGAGCAGGAGGGGGGTGAGGGCTCGTGCTATGGCAGCCGTGGAGCTCAGGGGTGGGACAGATAATTTTAGACATCCCACTCAGCAACCCACGCTCCTATATAGGGTGCCTATATATAGGGCTCCCTGTGCAGCCTCCCGAGGGAAACTCAAAGCACTGGAATGAGACCCTCAAAGTTAGACGGCGTTGACACCCCCCATTCCACAGCTGGAGGTGGATTTGGGGGGAGGATGTCATGTGGGGAGGCAGCCACCACTTCCTGGGGGGCTGCTTGGAAGGGCTGAACCTTCTCAAGCTGCTTTTCCCAGGGCAGATAATCTGTGTTCCTACCACAGTGCCATGCTCAGCTCTCCTTGCCTTGTCCCGCCAGGCCCCAGAGGCTGGAAATTCAGGAAGCAGAGGTATCCTGGCCATCCGTGCAGAAAACACGTCCCCCTTGAGCCACACACACCTTGGCTGCAGGTGAGCAGCTCCACCTCAAGATGCTCAAGTCCTTGTGCTGCTTTGTTTTGCTTCCCCACGGCCCAATCAGCCCTTTCCAGCAGCTTTAATGGGATTACTGAGCCTTATCCCCCCTGAATTCCAGGCCACTAACTTTGGAGACGCACACGTGGTTCCTCAGCAACCTGCACGAAGGGGCTCGACTGGCTTGGAGGCAGCAGCTCCTCCAGCTCCTGAGGAACAAGTGCAGCTGCCTGGTGCTATTCCTTGTGGATCCAGACTGCAATCACCCTGCTACCAGCACAAATCCTTCCCTGCTGTGGCTGTGTGACAGTGGGGATGGAGGAAAAACCGTGTGACTCCACAACAGGAGTTTTGCAGCAATGAAATGTGAAGCAAGATCCAAGCCCTGTGCAAAAGTGCTGAAGTGAAGCAGGAAAATCCAACACCTGGTGCTGCTCCTGCCAGGAGACCCCTCAGCATCCCCAAAGCACCTCCGTGCTGGCTCAGCACCCCCAGCCCGGGGCTGTGTTGCAGCAGAGCAACTTGTTGCCAAATTCGAGCTAAAAAAGCCCAGCCATGCTGGAGTCCTTGCAGGGGTTTGGCTCCACATCGTCGCTGCTGCTCTTATCTCTGGATGAGGAGGGATGGAGGAGTGTGTGCTTCTCTCAGAGCGTGGCGGGCTGACTCACCGGCACGGAGATGCTTAAGGATGAGGAGCAGGAGCCCTGGGAAGCAGGCAAACCTGGAGCACGGGAGGCTGAAGCCCTCAGCAAGAAGAGGGCAGGCAGGGGAGTCCAAGCACCCAGATCCTTCTCCCCGTGTTCCACACCCTGCCCTGAGCTCCGGGAGATTTCCCTGTGCCACTGGTACAGCCCCTGCGAGCAGCTGTGCACCGACACCGGGCAGTGAGGTGCTGTGAACCGGGCACCGCTCCAGGGCACCAGGAAAGGGAACGGGAATGCTAATGGGAACCAGCTGAGAACCCTGCACCACTCCAGTCCCCTCCCGAACGCTCCTGCAATAGCAGCTGAGGGAAACACAACAGGAGGGTTTTCCCTCAACTCCTAAGTGGTTTTTTTTCCTCTCTTTTTTTAAATTAAAAACACACACACGCACACACAAGCTGCTGCTGAACACTGACCCCTCCAATGCCTGCAGAGCCTGGATACCAGGGAGCCCGGGTCCCTCAATAACCACCGAGGTCTGTGCTGCACAGAGCGACACATTTCCTGCCCCTACAACTTCAACTCTCAGCTTCCTGCCTATTGCCATCTGCCCTTTCAGATGTATTTTCCTGCAGCTTCTTGTATTTAATTACACTTGGCTATTAATATATTTTTAATGGCACTCCAGGCGCACGGGAAGCATGTGCCTTTGGAGAACACACACACACACGTGCAGACATTTAAGTGCACCCAGTTCCAGCACCTCCACGCTCTGGTGCCCATTGCCAGGAGACTGGTGAGGGCACAGACAGCACCAGCCTGTTTCACCCCAGACCTGGCACCCCTGGGCGGAGGGAAAGAAATTCCCATGCCAAGCAGGTGCCAGCCCTGTTCTGCCAGCTCCACGCAGCCAAGCCCTGTCCCGTGCAAGGAGCCCAGAGCTGAACTCTCACTCCCATCTGAACTGGGGCTCAGCCCACGCAGGTTGACAAAGGTGTGAGCCAACAGGTAACCCAAGCGAGACCAACTCCCAAGAGTAGCTACTCCTGCAGGCACTCCCCAGCCTTCACCCCACCCTGGCAGCCTGCAGGGACCCTGGGGACACCTTTGCACTCACAGTCACCTCTCAGTGACCACTGAGGGGTCCCTAAACCTTATGGGGATGTGTGTGATGGGAGTGTCACTCCCTTGCACATCTGATGGCCCCCGGTTATGCTCTGAGAGTGGAGAGGAGAACCAGAGGCAAGGGGACGGGCTGTCACACCGTCTTTTCAGGTCCTACAGCCACCTTATGGCTCCTCCAAGTGAGCTCTGTAGCTGTCCCAGGGCCCCACAGCCCCCTTGGATGAACTCTACAGCCCCCCTCGAGTAGACCCTGTAACCCCTCGGGGTGAACCCCACTGCTCCACTTGGGTCGACCTATAGCCCCCCGGAGTGAGCCCCACAGCCCCTCCAGGGCAAACCTCTGGGCCCCCCTGTGCGACCCCCACAGCCTCCCTCGAGAGAACCCTAAAGCCCCCCGGGGTGAGCCCCGCAGCCCCCTCAGGCAGTCCCTATAACCCTATCCCCCCTCCCCAGCTGGGCTCTGCAGCCCCCCCGGACGATCCCCACGGGGATGCGGCGGCCGGTTCGCGGGGTCCCGGCGCGGGGTCCCCCCCCCGTACCTTGGTCTTCACCCTGGCCGGCTCCCAGCCGGGTCTCAGCTCCCGCACGATCCGCAGCGCCCCGGGCAGCACGTCAGCCTCGTCCACCGCAATGCCGAGGTGTGGCACGGCGGGGGTCCCGCCGCC